>ML782669.1:387644-421226 GCA_009831015.1 Picea engelmannii
AGGGATTTCTACACCTCGTCTTCTGTAGATTTCCTTTTACCTCTGCAAGTGTGTTAGCCAGGGATTGGATTAAGGGTTCCCACTCAGAAAGGAAAGAACCAAAACATCCTACTCGCTGTCTACTTTTCCTGTGTTAATCAGAAGCTGGGTTAGAGATCCCTGCTTAGAAAGAAAGGAATCAGACTGCCTTGTTCTCTGTAGACTTCAATCTCACAAGTGTGCTAAACAGAAGAAAGGCCCAAAGTTCCTGCTTAGACAGAAAGGAACTAAGTGCTTGGTTCTCTGTTAGATAGAGCTTATTGTTTTCTGCATTATTACTTTCATCAAAGAGTGTTAGTACTGAGTCTCTGTTTGAGAGTAAGGGTCCTGTTCTCTGATTACAAGATAGTCATTCTTACCCATTGCAATGTTGTTTTAAATGTCTTAATTTGAACTATAAAGAATTGCAATAAGGAGATTTCTTTCCTGTGATTCAATTCAAAGCTTCAGTTCACTTCAGCAAGTTTAGATAGAATGATTTCTTTACTACAACACTAAGTGCTTTTGGAATTGAGCATATATAGTGCGCAGCTATCTTTGAAACAAAAGACTTCCCTGGGTTGATAATTTATGTTTCACTTGGTTGTTTGAAATTAATTAAGCAATTATAGTGACCAACAATCAGATTTTTCTATTTTTTGCGATTTTCTGAATTAATCCCAGATTAAGGGATTAGGATTTTGGTAGCTACATAATACCTAAAATATTGTATATATTGTATTCTGAATGGTGAAATTAATATAATGAAGATTTGAAAGGTGTGACACCAAGGAACGATGGTTTTCTTCGGTTAAGGGTTTCCAAAGTAAATCTCTGTGTACTGTCTGTATGATCCATTGATTAATTTTTGTTTTTCTTAAGAATATGTATGCATTTCTTTACTTCACAGGATTAAAACTTACTGGTATCAGAGCCATTTTTGTCTTCAGGGGGATGCATTTGTTGCTGAGGGTTTGGTTTGGTCTTGATAGATCAAGTTTATTTTGGTTCTGTGATAAACCTGGGTTCAGTGGGAGCTTTTGCAGTGGTGATTCAAGTGTAGAAAGAGGAATGTCGAGCTCTTCTAGAATCGATATAGAGAAGTTCAATGGTAAAAAAAATTGAGCTATGGAAGCTCAATATGGGGGACCTTCTTGTAGAATAATAACAATGGATCGTTTTGGGTCCTGGTACATATCCTACTAGTATGCAGTCTACTAGCACACAATCTACTAGTACACAATCTTCTGGTACACAAACTACTAGTACACATCCTATCGGTATGTCAAAGGAAGATTGGGAGAAGTTGGATAGAAGAGCAAGGAGTATTATTCAACTCTATCTATAAGATTCAGTGTTGTTGAAATTCTCGAGAGAATCTACAACCAAGGAACTATGGGATAAGTTAGGGAATTTGTATCAATCAAATTCCCTGGTAAACAAGTTGTTTCTTTGAAATAATTTGTACCATCTTAGGATGGAATATGGAGATTTTGTGACATAACATCTAAATGCCTTCAATAATCTTGTAAGTAAACTTGTCTCTGTTAATATTACAATTGCAGAAGAAGATAAGTGTATTACTTTGTTATGTTCTTTGCCAGAATCTTGGGATAATATGATTGTAGCAATTTGTATTACCACTCAATATACATTGAAGTATGGGGATGTAGTTGCATCCTTGTTATATAAAGAGATGAGGTGAAAAAATATGGATGGTCAGAGAACAAATGATTTATTTGTAAGAGGTCGTAACCAAGACAAGAATCATGGAAAGTCTTTGGGTGGGATATATAAATATAAAGGTATATCTAAGTCTCCAGTAAAATATTTGAGGAAATGTTGGAAGTGTGGTAAAGCAGGGAATTATAAGAAATATTGCAAGTCTAAGAAGGTTGATAAAACAAAGGGATCTAATAATGCCTCTTCCACATAGGTGAAAACCTGCACTGAAGAAGGAGGTGATGTTTACCTGGAATCTAAAGGTACACATGCAAACCATGGTGTATGGTTGATCAGATCAGGTGCGTCATATCATATGACTCCTCATAGGGAGTGGTTTCGTGAATATGAAAAATACGATGGTGGTGATGTATTCCTAGGAGATGACTTGACAACCAAAATCATGGGATGTGGAAGGGTTAAGTTGTTGCTGAAATATGGAAGGAATAGAACTCTCCCTGGAGTTCTGCACATTCCAAAATTGGCCAGGAGCCTAATATATGTAAGTAAGTTGGATGATGCAGGTGTGGATACTATATTGGGAAAGGTCACTTGCAAAATGATACAAGGATAAATGATGTTGATGAGGGGAGTTCGCGATGCATCCCCCTACCCTCATGGGGTTATTCCAACCACCTGGTCTAGGATATTTCTAACTGCAGATTTGAATCCTTGGGTTCCTCTTTGAACCCAAATCAATTATACACAGGACCCTTTTCCCTTCTGTGTGCAGGTTTGTCAGACCCACAGGCTAATTTCCATGTGCTCCCAAAACACTAGTTTCAGGTGTAAGCCCCTTTGGCATTAGCCCCTCCTTCATACGACCCTAGGTCATGTCCTTGTGCTAATGCACAATTACAGGCGCATGCAATAATGGTTTCAAGCCAACCTGTTTTTCACCCTGCAATCCTCCTTATGCTGCCATGTATCCATTTGCGAATACCATGGCTCCAATTGTGGTCCGCTCTAGGATAATTATATTCCATACAAGTTCTGGATTTGCAATCCTTCTCATCTGTCAATATCTTGCCTCTCAGCACTACCTCACAATCAATGACTTCTATCGAATCTCCTTTCCTTCCATCTATGCACGATCTCAGATCATCGTGATCTGTCACCATGTAACTCCCCTCTATATCAATTACTATCATTGTTTTCTCCTTTCAGCTTCAGGAGTTTCAATTTTTAAACTTCTCTCTCCTCTATATGGAAATATTCCAAAGTGGAAGATTTGTTGCCACCTATCTCCTTAAATCTACGGCCATGATCTTCTCCATGAGTCTGTCCTTCATGAATCTCAATTCTCAACCTCCACAAGCTCCCTTTGTTGAGCTCCTTCTTCGCATGTGACCTTGGATGATGTCCTCACATGACCACATGAATTCCTGCTAAATCTCACACACCTCCAATCCCCAAAATGTTGTGGGACCATCTATCTCCCGATCTTGACGGTACCCTAGATTGACGGTTCATATTTTCCCTCTCCAAATCTATGGACCATATCTCTTCACGAGTCCTGACTTCAGGTGTTTGAAATCTCAAACCTCACTTCCTCCGTACTTCAGTATTCTTGAGTTAATGATCTGCTCACACCTGTCTTGCTTGATCAAAGACCCTGCTTTTACCTTGGATGTTTGACCTTTCAACTTAGATATACGGTCCCGCAACCTCCTTGTCAATCAATGGTCAGGATCCTCCTTTGTGTCTTCGGACCTTTCCTCCTCCGCTTTTCTCCGGAGTTGTAGATATGGTGCGTCATTTCTACCTTCACATCGATGACTCTCATCGTTTCTAGGACTTCGGCCTTCGGCGTTCTCAAATTTCAACAAACGTAAACCTCATATCTCTTGACACCTATCCTCCCTTGATCCAACGATTGTTCAATGGCTATCTAACAAAGTGAGTCTCCATCCTCAACATGTCCCTTCATGGATCAATGATCTGTTTTCTTCCTTTGGGATTAACGACCCTTAATCATTTCATCCTTCGATGCTTCAGAACTTTCTGAAACTTCTTTTCATAAAAACCCCAGAGTGAAATCCTCCAAAGTCCACGATCTGGTGGCACCTTCCCCTTTCCAGATCGATGAATATCATTCACTTCGATTATTCAGGCTTCGATGATGTCAAACATTTCTCCTTCGCATTCTCTCGGAGTGACTTCTCTTGGAATCCACGATCTTTCACCACGCGTCCCCTTTTCTAGATATGAAGGCTCAGATTCTATTCAGATTATTCGTGATTTAGCAGTTTCAATTATCAAAGTGAAACTCCAATGTAAATTTCCCCAGAGCTCACGATCTGGTGACAAATGTCCCCTCTGTAGATCAACGACTCTTGGCTCTTTGGTTGTTTGGCCTTCGGGTTTACAGCATTACACTTCCACCTCCTTTCGTATCTCACGACCCGTTGACACGTATTCCCTCTAAATCTAACAATCTAGATTCATTTTGGCCCTTCAGCTATTCAAAAGTTTCAACTTATCTGTGTGCTCATTCCTCTCAGAGCGTTTCCATCCAAAACCAATAGATTTATGGCACGTGTCCTCCCAGTTGATGGACAATCCCAAATAGTTTTCATAACTTCACCTCTTTATCACATCCGCTCTTCTGTGTGTACACGAAGCATTAAAGCTCATGCACTTCTTCCAGGATCCAACGATTCTTGGTCCTTCGCACTTAGATCCAATGGATGGGATCTGTTCTTCTCTCCTGCGCTATCCGTGTTCATTGAGCACTGATCCAATGGACCAAGATTATCCTTACAACCAATCCGACGGTTTTTGTTTCTCCCCCTCCTAAACTTTAGGCTTCTCCCGACTCGAAATATTTTTTAAGTGTTCAAATCTTTCAGATTTTGAACTTTCTCCTACAAACCCGAATCTTGGGTCTCACTTTTCTCTTGCAGTGTTATCTCTTTATAGATTTTTGGACTTGGAACAAGTCGTTCTCCTACACAGTATATGCATTACCCTTTCTGATCTTGGTCTCCTCAAATACTTCGATCTCCCATGCACTCCTTGAATTTCTGTGATTTTTTCAAACTCAGATCCGAAGGATTTATTTAAAAGAAATTCTTCTCACCCTCCTAGCGTTCTCTTGGCTCGATGCACACCTTGTATATCTTTTCCTCACAGAGTGTTCAAAAAATCTATTTCTCTCTGAACTCAACACAAATTTCTTCCTTCTATGCACACCGTGCACTTCTATTGATGAAGGTTTCAGTGTTATCTCCCTTGAGCTTCCCTGAGGTTAATTCACCTCTGTCAACGCACCCTTTGCGGACTGTGTGCACACCTTGCACTCCTGGATATCAAATGAGAGAAACAATTGAAACTCATTCAATACTTCATCAATCCAAGTATTCAAACATGAAAATGCATAAAACATATAAATCATAAAAATACATAAACACACGATCTGCATGAAAAACTACTTTTCTATTATCTCTGTGTGTCTATACAGATGTTTTAAAAAAATGAACTGTAACAGAGTCCCAGTTCTCTCAATCTCTCCTAAGAGCCTCTAATACCTATCTACCTATACCTCTCTAAAATATCTCTCTCTCTCTGCTAATTACAAAAGAGGGCTCCACAAGCTTAATCCTCTTCACTGCCTTAGTGCCATTACTATCTCAGCTACGACACCATACTCCTACAACTTCATTACATAAATGAAATGTCTAGTCTGACTAAGACCAAGACTTTCTTTACAATAAACCATTGAAGGTGATCTATCCACTACCTTTACAAAGGCATGGCTTGGTTCTTACAACCTTAAAATGCAAATCCCCATGGGATAAGATTTCGAATTTAAAAATGAGAGGGTCAATGCCTCTCCCTTTCTCCATTGTGCGTCTATGCGTTGGCTTGCTAGAGCATTTGTTGGCGTGAAGGGATGATCCTACATCATACTCCACAACTGGGAAAATCATGATCTCCTGCTCATGAGCTCCTCTTCTCCAATGTTGAAGTCCTCCTGGATCCCAAACTCTCCCTTGGAGTTGTCCTCTTTCTCCTCTCCAACTATGATGTTGCTTCTTCTTTTGTTTATTTCCTGCTGCTATGGCAGGTTCTCTTCTGTTCAGCTCTCCTTTGCTGACCACTTCTGGTGACCTCAACATCAAATTCCTAATCTCTTCTATCACTCTATCCAGCTACTCCAGTGGTTGGATCCTCTTATGCAATCTTCTTTGTTGCACTTCCTTCTTATCAGTCGGAAGATCTACTCGATCTCCCATGCTGTCTTTACTTCCCCTTATGGAATTGAGTTTCCATTCTACTGCAGATTCTAGTCCTGTAGTCTCATCACCAAGATGTTGCTTATTTTTCTCCTCTGATAGATTAACTTCTGTCAGATCCTTGTGTGTTGTCATATCTCTAACTCCCTCCAACCGTTCCTCTGGATGGTGTGCTCCTCCATCTACTTCCACCTTAGTCTGTTGGATGTGCAAGATTTACACCATCACCCTCCTCTCTAGGGATTCCAGTTTTGCATATAGATTAGTAAAGTCCATGCTGTCTACTTCCTCTTCTACTGTAGGTTCCAGTGTTGCAATCATCTCTTGTTCAACTTCCTGGCTGAAAATTTTGAGCAATTTGACTGAATGCTCTTCTCCTTCTGTTGGGGTAGACATCAGTGTCTACTCCATTTATTCATCTTCTCCTTGGGAAAATTCTAATATCTTCTCTTTCATCATGACAGTCATCGCTAGTTTTCCTTCTTCTGTCTTTGCATCTGCAACACAAGCTCTAGCCTCAATTGGGATATCCGGTAGGAATATATGAATTCCCCCAATAATCAGAATGATCCTTTGATCCTCCTCTTGGATGGTGAAAGTATTTAAATTCTCATCATATTCATTCACATGGTCTACAAATCCACATGAATCTTCACCTATCAGCACTCCCTGTTGACATGAACTCACTTCTGAGCTCTTGAGACTTTCAAATGGTCTCATTTCTTTCCCCCTGCCCACCTAGAAACTTGGGACTTCTCTTTTTTCCACCTGGCAATCTATGAGATCAACCAATCCCATCTCATTTCCCACGTGGAAATTTATGAGATCTTCATATGATCTCACCTCCTTCTCATCACTAAGTGTCCCAATTTCTGGTTCACAAATGTGGATCTATTCTTCCTCTATGCCACCGAGGTTTTCAACATGCCTCAACCACCTTCTCAATAGTATTTTTTGTTCTCTAGCCAACAATATCTTAACTAGCCACTTCACCTTCTTCTTCATGGACCACTCATACACCCAATGCACTTTTTCATCCTGCTACATTTTAAATGCAAGCTTCTCCATTTGTGCTCTCATCTGATTGAACTCTAGATCCATCTCTAGATTATTCTTCTTCTCGTGGCCTTCTCTTAGAACACATCCATGGACTTCAATAGCCATTTCCACCTTTTACCTTCCCTCCTGGAAATCCTATGGATCACTCTACATCTGAGAGCATCTCCATCTTCTCTCACAACTCACCTGGTTGTTTAAACTTTTGTTGTTGTTGTGCGCGTGCAACAACTTTCTCACAGAGAATCAGTATTCTACTTCCTTCACCTACTGTCTACAAGAAAATTTAACTTATGATACCACTGGATGTTATCAGGTCATCTCCTTCCACCATCTCTCTCTTGTCTGTTGTTTGCAAATAAAATAATGACCTTCTCCTCTTTCTCTTTTGCCTGAAATATATAGACGAAAACCAGCTCTGATACCCCCTGATGCAGCCCCTCTACCCTCCTAGGGTTTTTTTGACCTCTCGGTCTAGGATATTTATAAATCTAGAGTTGAATTAACTCCTCAGGTTACTCTTTGAACCCAATCAATTATACACAGGCCCCTTTTTCCTTCTGTGTGCAGGTCTGTCAGACCTGCGGGCTAATTTCCACGCGCTCCCAAAACACTAGTTTTTTAGCGTAAGCCCCTTTGGCGTTATCCCCTCCTTCATACGAACCTGGGTCGTGTCCTTGTGCTAATGTGCGATTGCAGGCACATGAAATAATGGTTTCAAGCCAACCCCCTTATCACCCCATAATCCTCCTCGTGTTGCCACGTATCCATTTGTGAATATCGTGGTTCCAATTGTGGCCTGCTCTAGGATAATTATCTTTCGCGCAAGTTCTGGCTCCACAATCCTTCTCGTCTGTCGATATCCTACCTCTCAATGTTGATTCATGATCAACGACTGCTATCGAATCTCCTTTCCTTCCATCTATGCGCCATATTAGATCACCGTGATTTGTCGCCACGTAAATCCCCTCTAGATCAGCAACTGTCGTTGATTTCACCTTTCGTCTTCGAGAGTTTCAATTTTCAAACTTCTCTCTCCTCTATATGGCAATCTTCCAGAGTGGAAGATCTATTGCCACCTGTATCCTTAAATATATGGCCAAGATCTCCTCCATGAGTCCGACCTTTGGGAATCTCAATTCTCAACCTCCATAAGCTCCCTTTGCTGAGCTCTTTCTTCGCATGTGACCTTGGACGACATCCTCACATGACCACGTGACTTCCTGCTAAATCTCAAGAACCTCTAATCCCCAAAATGTTGTGGGACCATTGATCCTGATCTTGATGGTACCTTGGATTGATGGTTAATATCTATCCTCTCCAAATCTATGAACCATATCTCTTCGCGGTTCCAGACTTTGAGTATTTGAAATCTCAAACCTTCTTCCTTTGTACTTCAGTATTCTGAGGTTAACGATCTGCTAACACCTTTCCTGCTTGATCAATGACCCTGCTTTACCTCAGATGTTTGACCTTTCAACTTATATCTACGGTTCTGTGACCTCATTATCGATAAACGATCAAGATCCTCCTTTGGATCTTTGACCCTTTCCTCCTCCACTTTTATCCATAGTCGTAGATTTGGTGTCATGTGTTTTCCTTCACATTGATGACTCCCATCGTATCTGGGACTTTTTCCTTTGGTGTTATCAAATTTCAACAAATGCAAACCTCCGAAGTGTCAGATATCTTGACACCTGTCCTCCCTTGAGCCAAGGACTTTTCAATGGCTGTCTAATAGAGTGAGTCTCCATCCTCCACCTGTCCCTTCACAGATCAATGATCTGTGTTCCTCCTTTGGGTTCAACGACCCTTAATCATTTTGACCTTCGACGCTTCAGAACTTTCTGAAACTTCTTTCCATAAAAACCCCGGAGTGAAATCCTCTAAAGTCCATGATCTAATGGCACCTGTCCCTTTCCAAATCGATGACTATCATTCGCTTCGGCTATTTAGGCTTCGACGATGTCAAAAGTTTCTCCTTCGCATTCTCCCAAAGTGACTGCTCCCAGAATCCATGATCTTTTTCCACGCATCCCCTTTTCTAAATCCGAAGGCTTAGATTCTCTTCAGGTTATTCCTGATTTGACAGTTTCCATTCTCAAACTGAAACTCCAATGTAAATTTCCATGGAGCTCGTGATCTGGTGACAAGTGTCCTCTCTATAGATCGACGACTCTCGTCTCTTTGACTGTTCGGCCTTTGAGTGTTTCGACGTTACACCTCCTCCTCCTTTTGGATCTCACGACCTGTTGACACATATTCCCTCTAAATCTAATGATCCATATTCATTTTGGCCCTTCGGCTCTTCAGCTATTCAAAAGTTTCAACTTCTATGTGCGCTCATTCCTCCTAGAAAGTTTCCATCCAAAATCAATAGATTTTTTCCACATGTCCTCCCAATTGATGGACGGTCCCAAATGGTTTTCATAACTTTTCCTCTTTAGCACATCCTCTCTTATGTGTGTACATGAAGCACTAAAGATCGTGCACTTCTTCTTGGATCCAACGATTGTTGGTCCTTCGTGCTCAGATTCAACAGATGGGATATGTTCTTATCTCCTGCACTATCCTTGTTCGTTGAGCACTGATCCAACAGATCAAGATTCTCCTTACAACCAATCCAACGGTTTCTATTGGTCATCCTCCTGAACTTTAGGCTTCTCCCAACTCAGAATATTTTGTAAGTGTTCAAAGATTTCAACTTTTGAACTTTCTCCTGCGAACCCAAATCTTGGGTCTTGCTTCACTCTTGCAGCGTTATCTCTTCTAAGATTTTTGGACTTGGAACAAGTCCTTTTCCTAAGCACTCTATGTGTTACCCCTTCTGAGCTTGGTCTCCTCGAAGACTTCGATCTCCCATCCACTCCTTGTGTTTCTTGGATTTTGTCAAACTCAGATTCGAAGGATTTATTTAAAAGAAATTATTCTCGCCCTACTGGCGTTCTCCTGGCTCGATGCACACCTTGCAAAACTTTTCCTCATAGAGTGTTCAATAACTCTATTTCTCTCTAAACTCAACACAAAGTTATTCCTTCTGTGCACACCGTGCACTTCTATTGATGAAGATTTCAGTGTTATCTCTCCTGAGCTTCCCTAAGGTTAATTCACCTCTATCAACGCACCCTTTGTGGACTGTGTACAGACTTTCACTCCTGAAACTCAAATGAGAGAAAAAATTGAAACTCATTCAATACTTCATAAATCCATGCATTCAAACATGAAAATGCATAAAACATATAAAGCATACACATACATAAACAGACGTTATGCAGGAAATATTGTTTTTCTATTATCTTTGTGTATCTATACAAATGTTTACAAAAATTGGACTGTAATAGAGTCCCACTTCTCTCAAGCTCTCCTAATAACTTCTAAGACCTCTTAAGGCCTCTCTACCCAGACCTCTCTAAAAATCTCTCTCTCTCTCTCTCTGCCTCTCTTTGCCAATTAAAAAAAGGGCTCCATGAGCTTAATCATATTCACAGCCTTAGTGCCATTACTATCTCAGCTACGACACCCTACTCCTACGACTTCATTACATAAATGAAATGTCTAGTCTGACTCAAACCAATAATTTATTTACAATCAACCATTTAAGGCGATCTATCCACTACCTGTGCAAAGGCATGGCTTGCTTCTTACAACCTTACAACACAAATCCCCATGGGATAAGATTTCAAATTTAAAAATGAGAGGTTCAATGCCTCTCCCTTTCTCCATTGCGCATCTATGCGTTGGCTTGCTGGTGTGAAGGGATACTCCTACATCAGTTCATTGTGGAACTTTGTGCAAGTTGTTGGGAATCACTTATACTAATGAGTGTAATAGTTCTGTTGTCCCTGAGCAGAGAAATAAAAAAGACAATACCAATATTGTCCCTGGAAAGAAGACCATGTTGTGGTATCAAAGAATGGGGCATATTGGAGAAAAGGTCCTTCGAACACTACATGGTAAAGGTATGGTTGAAGGTATGTCTAATTGCATTTTGTATTTTGATTTCTATGAAAATTGCATATACGGTAAAGAAAATCGAGTAAGATTCCCATCTGGTGCTACAAGAGAAAAGGGTATCTTAGAGTTGATACACATTGATGTGTTTGGACCTGTGCATGTTCCATCACTAGGAAAATCTATGTATTATGTTTCATTCATAGATGATTTCTCAAGGAACACATGGATTTATTTTGTTAGAAATAAATATGAGGTATTTGATCAATTTAAAGAGTTTAAGGCTCTGGTAAAAAATCAGACATAGAAGAAAACAAAGGTATTGAGGATAGATTATGGTGGAGAATTATGCGGAAAGAAATTCGAAGAATTCTGTAAGAAGTGTGGTATAGCAAGGAAGAAGACTACTCCATACACACCTCAACAAAATGGAGTTGCAGAAAGGATGAACAAGAAAATTATGGAAAAATCAAGGAGCATGATTAGTGGTGCCAAATTAGGACATGAATTCTAGGTAGAGGTAGTGGGTACAACATGTTACCTGGTCAATTGACCACCCTCATCAACGTTGGATGTTAAAACTCCACATGAGGTATGGATTGGTAAGAAATATTATCTTGAACATATCATAATGTTTATTTGTGATGCTTATGTACATGTTCCAAAGGAAAATAGGAGTAATTTGGACACTAAAGATGAAAAGTGTATATGTGTTGGTTATAAAGATGGTGGGAAAGGTTGTTAGATTTGGAACCTAGAAACTAAGAAGACTGTTTACAGTTGGGATGTTGTTTTTAGAGAGGTGAAAGATGTTCCCAAACAAGAATTCCTACCAAGGAAAGAAGAACATGAGAAAATAGAGTTTGAGTTGGATGATGTAAAATATGAATCAACTGAAGAAGATGAAGAAAAATAAGAAGAACCTCATACCACAGTATTGAGAATATCAATGAGGGAAATAAGGAAACCAGAAAGGTATAGTCCACCTAATTTTCGTTCTAATTTTGCTTTATCTATTACTGATGATGATCCCAAAACTGTCAGGGAAGCAATGAATTCAAAATATAGTAAACTCTAGAAGAAGGCCATGGTTGAAGAAATGGATGCCTTGGATAAGAATGAGGCATGTGATGTAGTAGAGTTGCTAGCTGGAAGAAAATATGTTGGTAGCAAATGGTCATTTAAGAATAAGTTTAATGCAGAAGGAAAAGTGGAGAAATACAAAGCTCGATTAGTAGTAAAAGGTTATTCCCATGTAGAGGGAATTGACTTTGGTGAGATTTTTTCTCCTGTTGCCAAGTTAACTTCTATTAGATTTCTTTTATCCATTGTTGTTGCTTTTGATCTTGAAGTGGAATAGATGGATGTGAAGACAACATTCCTACATGGGGATCTAGAAGAAGAAATCTACATGAAGCAACCATAAGTCTTTGTAGTGAAGGGAAATAAAGAGTTGGTTTGTAAGCTAAAGAAGTCACTATATGGTCTGAAGAAATCACCTAGGATGTGGTACCAAAACTTTGACACATACATCCTTGGATTGGGATTTATGATAAGTAGGGTTGATTATTGTGTATATTCCAAGCAGGTTGGTAATCACTTCATTTATGTAGTGTTGTATGTTGATGACATGTTGTTGGTACGAAATAACATGGATGTTATCAAGGAGGTGAAATCATAGCTATCCTCCAAATTTGACATGAAGGATCTCGGTGATGCTAACTTCATTCTGGGAATGGAAACTAAAAGAGATCATGTAAACATGAAACTCTGGTTGAATCAGATAAAATATGTTAAGACAATATTCCATAGGTTTAATATGCATGGAAGTAAACAAGTCAGGGTTCCTATTACTATAGGTGTAAAGTTATCTGCAGATTAGTGTCCCACGACACAAGAAGAAGAAGAGGACATGTCCCATGTTCCATATGCCATTGCAGTTGGTAGTTTGATGTATGCAATGGTATGTACTAGACTAGACATTTCATATGAAATGGGAATTTTAAGCAGGTATATGTCAAAATCAAGGAAGGAGCATTGGAAATTAGTAAAGAGGGTCTTCAGGTATTTGTGTGGCACTACGAGTTATGGATTTTGCTACCAAGGAAGACCAGGATTTGACAAAGTGTTGGACATACATGGATTTGTTGATGCAGACTAGGATAGAGATCTGGATCACAAAAGATATACAAGTGGGTACGTATTTAACCTATTTAGAGGAGAAATCAATTGGATGAGAAAAATACATGTTGTAGTGGCACTCTCAACTACAAAAGATGAATACATGGAAACCACTCATACAAGCAAGGAAGAAGTATGGTTACAATGATTGTGTTCAGGTATTGGGTCGGTAAAACAAGAAGTGAGATTAGAATGGGGCATTTAGAGAGAATTATTCCTGGAAAATAACCCTGCTTATCATTCAAAGACAAAGCATATTGATATTCAATATCACTTTGTGAGATACATGGTTGAAGAAAAGAAGGTGTTGCTGGAAAAGGTTGACACTTTGAAGAATGTTGTAGATTCAATGAAAATTTTTGTGAGCACATAGAAGTTCTCCTAGTGTAGAGTAACAATGGGCATTGCTTCCCTATATTTTTGACTAGGTAATCCTGTGAACCCTTGTATGCAAACAAAACAACAAGTGGGAGAATGTAGAGTATGTGTTATATTCTTTGCATGTGTGTGTGTGGTTGCGTCAGATTCGATAAATGCATTTGACGATCACCCTTTATGTTGTGTACACCAGGAACTTTCCTGGGGGGTCCCAGGGGGGCGGGATTGCCCCCCCCTGGTTACGTGCAACATTTGGCTCAACGTTCAGGGGAAGTGCCTCGAAAAGGTTTTTGAGCGATTTTTGCTATTTTTAGCGATTTTCTAAATTAATACTAGATTAATGGATTAGGGTTTTGGTAGCTACAAAATACCTAAAATATTGTATATATTGTATTCTGAATTGTGATATTAATACAATGAAGATTTGAAGGGTGCAACACTAAGGAAGGATGTTTTTTTCTCGGTTAAGGGTTTCCAACGTAAATCTCTGTGTACTGTGTGTATGAGCCATTGATTAATTTTGTTTTTGCTTAAGAATATATATGCATTTCTTTACTTTATGGGTTTAAAACTTATAGTTTCTCCCATGATATTCTCAATATGATGAGGAGGCGATGGGTTGGAATATTCTTTTCCCTTCTTAGCATATTCATGCATTATGTAATCATGAGCCCTGGTCTGAATAGGAGCATATGATCTCATCATGTATACATTTGTGGATCCAATATTAGCATTAAGCGTCTAGGAACCTTGATTTCCCCTAGTCACGGTTTTGGATGAGGAAGCTTGTGCCATATTTTGCCCTTGAGGGAAAGGGTTAGTTAACACAATAGGTTGTTGTCGTGCCAAAATATTTTGGGCTTCCTCAAGCTGAGGGAATTGATGATTCAAGTGATCATCCATGAAAATATTACATGGAAACTTAGCCTTTTTCTTCTCATTTTTTCCCTCACCAACATTGTTAGAAACATTTTTATCATTACCCCCTTACCCTTCTTTCCTTTACCTTTTATTTTCCCCTTGGACTATTGGTTCTCCTTGGGGTTTTTCTTCTGCACACTGTTTACTTCCGATGTGTGGGTGGTTGGGGAAGCCATACTAGAAGTTTGTTTCGCCACAATATGTTGTAGCAACAACTATTGCATTTGGTTAGACAATTGATCTGTGGGATTTTTTTGTGTTGAGCCTACTATACCATCGACATGAGGCCCAAAATTTGGTTTGGTCAAGTCAAAGGTTGACCACAATGCATTAGGAAGAATATCATATAGTATGTCGGATTGAGAATAAATCAATTCCAGTTTTTGAGCCCTCATTATATCATAATCCTCAAAAAACACTCTACAAGTTGCGACGTCTTTGGAGACATAAGGCACCAAAGACTTCAGGAACCACTCGATAAAAAAAGTAGTAGGCACCTTTACTTTGATCAAGCTATTCTAGTGACGCCATGCTCATATATGATCTGAGATATGGACGGCCTTAGTCTACTCGAAACTAGCCATCAACTTCGTGCCGACATCGTATCTCACCGGTAGCTGAAAATGGTTTAAGAAAACCATTTCTAGATCATTAAAGTAAGCATACTTCAAGCTATCGAGCTCAATATACCACTTTACAACACCCCTATGAGAGTGCATTGAAAAAATCACAACTTGATAGAGTCATCATTCAACGAGTTGGAGGAGCACCACAAGTGAAAAGTTGTAACACGATCGCCTAGATCTTTGAAAGGCTTTCCTTCAAATCTTGGTATATCTAAGGGAAACTTAGTTGGCATAGGAGGCCAACATGGATCATCACAAACATGATCATTTAACAACCTTGAAAAGTTTGGAAGATGAATATTTGATAGAAAGGGTAACCTAGGTTGATCCAGGTGGATATTGGTGGCCACCCACCTATTCCACTTGGACCCCCACCATTTCTTCTTTCAGTTTTCAGTTTCCGCATAGTTTACTATTTTTAACAGTTTTTCGGGTCCTAAACTTCCGGAGCTGTTTTGAGGCCTTAAACGACGTTTTTTTTTTGGAAAACAAGGAGAAACATGGATCATTGATTGATGTTGCTCACCCAAAAGTTGTATTCCTCAGATAGATCTTTCTAACGAGGTATAGAACACGTCAAACGGAGATCGTATGCCAAAGTTACATCCCCGGGAAGTTGATGTACCAACTTACCCAAACAGGGCCCATAGTCTTGGCGTTTCATCTCCTAGGGTTAGGTCTTTGGATGTTTAGGGTTTTCCATTGTTTCTCAATAATAATAGGCCTTCGAGCCTCATTGTAACACAGTTCAAAGGCTAGTAGCCACCACATCTCTTCTCAGAGATAAGCTACCAGTGCCCTAGCTAGTTTATTTCGATTCTGTCTGTAAGCATATTTCAGTCATTTGTTATTAATGAAATGAAGTCTTATTTCCACTGCATCTCTGTGTTTATGTGTATTTATGTATTTCATTGTGTTCCTACATAAATATGGATCATAGGTTGTGGCGGATTTAAAGGAAAAGATGAACCAAAATTTTGGCTGGCACCAAGTTTCCAGGAAAAGCTTGCGTGGTGCGCAGGGTTTTGATAAAAACAAAGGTTTCCTTGTCCATTATAATGGGTTTGTGCGCTAGTATACAATGTCGATGGATTTGAATAATTTAATGACATACCTTGGGTAGGGATTGCTCCCTGCATGGTATTCCAAAAACCCTGGTTGGGGTTTCCCCCAGTCGATCCTCCTGGCATAGGAACTGAACCTTTCCTGGCATTCCAATGAATGTGGGAGGGCTTTCCCTCGATAAACATCCCTTGTAGAGGTATATAACCTTTCCAAGGATTTCCAAGACCTTGAGAGGAGAAGGCTCTTGTCATCACTCCCTGTGAACGAATAAATCCTTACATGAGGCTAGGTTGATTGAGAAAGGGGTTTCCCCCTGAAAAAAACATGGACAATGAGAAAGAGTTATTGCCAAAAGAACCAAATAAAGAGAAAGGAATAGACCCAACCATATTCATAAAGGACCGAGGCCCTTGATTCCCTCCACTAAACAAACTGGAACAAGCACTAGGTCTGGATGGTTGTTAAAAAATGCTTCCAAGAAAAAGGGACAGAGGAGGGATATGACCCCTTCCATAAGGGACTACATTGTACAAAGAAGAAGTTCCCCCGAGGGATCCTTGCAAGGGATCATTAGAACTCACTGCCCCCAGACCAATGGTCAGTAAAGTAGAGTAAGTTAAAGTCTAGCTTGTATCAAAACCTGACATCCCATATGTAAAAGGAGAACCAGATGTATTATGTACTGTAGAAGTATGAAGAATGGTCGAAGTTGTGGAAGAGACTTTGTGATTTCCAGAAGTGGTAGGTGTCTGAATAGAGGTATTCCTTGTAGGTGAAAGTGGGGGAGGAGGTATAACTCCCCCTCCACCAATGATTGGGATGGGAGTATGAGGAATCCCAGTAGAAGTAACATTACTTTCTTCCATATTCAATCACCTAACGAGACGACGATCAAGAGAAGTAACATCAGGTTGGACTACCTGAACAATGATTGGCACTCAAAGATCAATGATCGAGGGTTTGCGGGCTTGAAGCCTTCATCTTTGAGTTTGGAAACACTAGTATCCTCTAGTGAAAGAATGTCTTCTCTAGGAACAGGATTGAGCACAATTTCTTGTGGCCTGGTAGCTTCAAAAGAACCTTATTTATCTAACCTTCACTTTAGTAGTGGCGACGGTGGCTCCAAAGTTACCGGCGGAAGGCCTTGGATCCTACACAAATGACAGAGTTGTTAATATTCCACTTTGTAAAATGATCAAACGACACTCTAAGGTAAATTTAGGTAGAAGCACAGAGCATGCACTACAAAGTATCTAAAGTTAAATCAAGCAATCAATAGAATGATAGGAAGAACAATTATGCCAACTAACACTAGAGCAACTTACCTATGCAAGTGTAGCTCAAACATGGTAACACCCTTTGGGTATACTCTATAAAGCATGATCTAATGTCTGTCCTAGGTATTGTGGTATACTCCCATAGTCACCTATGTGAGTCCCTACAAAAGGAAATTAGGTTTCCAACTCACAATTAGTTACCATGTGGGTACAATCGACAATCAGGATAATCATATGAGCATAATAGTTATGTCTGAATCCTTTCAAGGGTACCGAAGGAAAATGGTCCAGAAGACAACTGAGGATCCCGAATGGATTTGAGGTCCACAAAACTCCATAGTGAAATTTGATTAGAAAAATCCCAAGAATGACTCTCAAATACGATCCCCACTATGCTTGGTCTGGCTTTGGAGGGGTTATCTCCTCTACATTTTCTCACGTGGCCTTGTGTTTAGCCCCTATGTTAGAGGGGGGTCATGGATAAATTTTACGACACTGGACTTCTACACTCCATATATCATACTCTTAATTTTATTTAAGTGGCCTTGAAGAGTTTCCTCTCCACACCTAATTCAAGGCCCTACATCCTAGTTTAATTGGTGTACCCTATAAATGAAAAAGTCTAAATGATTTTAACATTAAGCATTGATTTCAGTGGCTTGATTACTCAGGGGTATGGTAGTGAAACACGTGGTGTTATTTGAGAGATGAAAGAGAAGAGTTAAATGATATTTTAGAACATTGTTATTTAAAAGTAAATGAAATCAAACTATGTCCTACAAGTGAAGATTTGGCTCTTTTAACTTTCAAGGTGCAAACTTTTCAAAATGAAAACCAAGATCCTACTATGCAATCTATCCTAGAATGCTTTTTCATTCCAAATGAAATGCAACTACTTAAAATTTCAAGGAATAATATAAGAAGGAACTTTGGCTTGAGAAATATTTTTTTTATAAAAAATAACCTAAGCTAATACAACCAAACAAACATGCAAAGTAACTTGCAAATGCAGTTAAGAAACTACAAACAATTGTTTTTTATCTTTTTATATGCTCATGAAATGAAAATAACAAAAAACTATATTTTTTCTTTTCAAAGCATAAAAAGAGAGAAGGATGACCAACCAGAGACTGACTCAGGTCCTAAACCATTGCCATAGAGCAAGGATTCATCGGAGTCCAAAGGAGAACCTAAAGCTTAACAATACACCTTCAACCTTGACAAAAAACAAAGATAGACAAATAAAACTAACCAAAAAATATTTCTTTACAACTTCATAGACAATGTGAGACTTAAAAGTCTCTCAAAAATAGTTAACAAGGGTCTTTGGTACTCAAGAGGATCTAAGAGACCAAAATTTTCCTAGAGGAAAAACAATTGTTTTTGAAAAATTCCTCATAAGAACAGGTACGCGTTTTGTACACAGATAAACTGCGGATGTACATGTGATGGGATAACTTAGGGCACGTATGTTCACATGTTGGGTATATAACATGGCACATATACTGCTGAACCAACTCAAAAAATAGATAAATTTGAGAGTGATCATCTAGATCAGGAAAAATGGAAACACCTAGAAGGTGACCAAAGACTCTTATTATTATGAGGAAAATCACTCTATGGCATGGGGTAAACCACAACAGACGAAATGAATTCATAAATCAACTCTATTCCCAAGCATGCTATATAAATGAAAATTCTAACAAGACAAGATAAAGAGCCTACCTCGTCCAGACGTTCGATGAACACCACCATTGAGCATGTAACTCGAATATTCCTCAACAACCAAGATACACAAGAATATGGTGATAATATATAATGTTAGCATACAAAATAACATAATCCTTTAACATACATGAAAAATACTCCCATGGAATAATAATTCAAATATTTGCAAGATATCAATTGGATGGGAAAAGAGTATTTCTATTAAAATAATCAACAGAAGGATACAAGTGACAAACTTTTGTGTTGAAACATCTCAAAACCGAGAAACTAAGTCCCTTCCAATTGGGCCTCCACCACTTCAATCATCCACCAAATGCAAGCTCGTATATGGGAGACAATGAGGTTCTCCATCAAAGAGGGAAGAGATTGGGGGCTAAACAATGTGTTCAGACTTCAAAGGACAAAGGGATGTAGACTCAATGTGAAGTGAAAATTTATCCAGAGTATCTTTGCTCTCAAAAGTTGAATTCTCCCTTCTTCCACGGCTTGGATATGACTCAATTTATAATCTTCAAATGGAACTGAAGGGCTGATTCAGAACGTTTCCAATATATGGAATTTCAAGGATCATGAATCTTGTGACGTGACATGGAAACCCTACACAATTTTTAATTTTGAGCACCAAACCCAATGTACGTGGACTTTAGTGGTGCAACCTACATATATGCATGTTGTCTAACTGGTAGGGTGCATATATGTGGAAAAATATGATTCTTTGGCTCTGGGAAGTACAAAAGGGGACTTCAAGTCTACATAGGGAAATCGAAAGGCCATATAAGAAAGTTGCATGGGGTGAGGAAAAACTTGCTATAACAGATGCCCCCTAATGTGTGATGTCAGAGGAGTATCTGCATTGGCTGAAATACATTATAATTCCCAGAAGTGGAGTAATGGAGACTCAGCTGGAAGAACTAGTTTCTCATGAGAATATTACAATCCATGATGACTTTGTACACATGGCTTCCAATTTGAATTACACTGCAGATCCATGTGGAAATATACCAAATAGTTGTTCTTGACCATGAATAGGAAATACAAAGTAGACACATGCCATAGGCTATCATAGTCATGAACAAGACTCAGTGGAAATCAATCTCAAAATCAATATGAAGATATATGTATACAATGGAGTACAATTTGATCTCCCATGATTACTGAAGTCATATAGGTACTGGTCCAATGGACGATAGAAACAACTCAGGAAAGTTGCTACTATAAACTGATGTCTTCATGTCTTCTACACGATCCACCAAAGGTGGAAGTCTACATCATGTGAATAGAGGATTTCAGGTCGAACACAATGAGACTTCATTTGATTATCGATAATTAAGGTATACCGTTAACAAATGTGAGACATCCTACCAATAATTAAACTAGGTATCAAGTCATCAAGTACATTCTTACAAGTGTGAATAAAGGTTTTGAGGTCAAACACTTGAATAATCCATCGATCAAAAGAGATCGATGTATTCTCAACTGTCAATGGCGAGAAAACCTGCCACTGATGACTGCAAGCCTCTAGGTACTCATATGACTTTAGGCCTCGTTTCCAGAATAGATGACGTGAAGTCAATGGAAGAAGACCTGCTGAAAGGAGAGTATAAATCAATAGCTTGATTATTTGGAGGAACTCAGACAAATAGGATGTTCACGAACCAACGACCTGTTGTATCTTTTGCATGCACCAGATGCAAGTAGTGCACGAAAAAAGACCCTTTGAATAGAAACCAATAAGGAAAACTACCGACAAAGGTGAGGAAACCACCAATAAGTCTAATGGAATCTAAGGCACTACACAAATCCCAATGTGTGAATATATTTATTTTCTTCGAACACAAAGGAAACCCCCCAGTTAGTGACCAATAAGGATATTTTGACTGTTGAGTTTAGGGTTACCTACCCATAATGAAAGTAGGACCAGGGTGCATGGTAGAACTACAATTTCATGTAACTCTAAGACACATTGAGGGTATGGTCGACATGTAAAGTTAAGAGTTCCAAGGAATGGCTGACATGGGATTATAGACTTCCTTTGAACAAGAGCATGAGACATATGGAGGAATCTGACATCATAAACTTGATGATGAAACTTTGTGATGCAGGAGACATCAATCAAAATCTCCATAGGGACTGGAAGAATAACTAGTCAGAGGAGTAAAATATAAGTAACGAGCTCATATTCCTAAGGTCATGATAAACCCAAACTTTGGATGACAAGTGAAACCAAAAGTTTATAGGTGACACAAGTGTTGTCAACATAAGATAATATTCTTTTCCCGCCCATCTTTGTGTTTTTTTTTCATAGGAAAATGAATGTTATGACATAGAGGAGGAAACAAGTGTCTTGAGTAAGCAACTAGCTCCAAATAGTGGAACATACCTATGCTTAATACAAGGAAGTGCATGCGGGGAATGGAAACTCAGGGGAATGTTTCCTCTTAGGGTACAGGGTGTCAAGCTGCAAAGGATATAAACAAGCCTCTGCTTGGCTAGTGATGCACATTTTCAAGGTAATAGAATTATAATGAGATAGCAGGAACCAACAATAGGCTCAATAATACAAGCAAGAGGATGAGATGCAATTAAAACTTAACTCCAAAGAATGTACCTTTTCGTAAATATAGTCCTCTAGGCCCGAAAAAGTATAAAACGATACCCAAGAGAACTCTTCTAGCCAATGTTGACTAGAGCGTTCATTTTTTTTAAATTATTATACTTGGCCCGAAAAATGGTTAAACTTAAACCAAATAGACATCGTTTCAAATTTAACGAGTGTGAAAGAGACAAGTTCACTCGACAATCTTTTCTCTTTTGAGAGATTCGGAAAAGAGCTTAAACAAGACTCGGTGGGAGTCCCATAGGTGAAGGTCATAATTCTTATGAGTAAGAATATGATGTTCGAACACAAAGTCATATCAGAACTATAAGGGATTCTTGATCCTATGGAATAATCCCCAGTATGGTCACCAATTCTGTTATGAGGAAAATCACTCTATGGCATAGGGTAAACCACAACAGACGGAATGACAGCAGAAATCAACTCTAGTCCTAAGTATGCTATATAAATGAAAATGATAACAAGATAAGATAAAGAGCCTACCTCATATGGACGTTCAATGAATACCACCATTGAGCACACAACTCAAAGATTTATACCTGCAACTTGTCCTCAACAACCATGATACACAAGCATATGGTTATAATATATAATGTTAGCATATAAAATAACATAATTAGTTAACATACATGAAAAATATGCCCATGGAATAATAACTCAAATATTTTCAAGATATCATTTGGATAGGAAAATAGTGTTTCTATTAAAATAATCAACATAAGTATACAAGTGACAAAATTTTATGTTGGCATGTCTCAGAACCGAGAAACTAAGTCCCTTCCAGCTGGGCCTCCACCACTTCAATCCTCCACCAAAGGCAATATCATATATAGGAGAAAATGAGGTTCTCCATCAAAGATGGAAGAGCTTTGGGGATGAACAATGTGTTCAGACTTCAAAGGACAAAGGGATGCAAACTCAATGTGAAGTGAAAATTTCTCTAGAGTATCTTTTCTCTCAAAATTTGAATTATCCCTTCTTCCACGTCTTGGATATGGCTCAATTTATAGCCTTCAAATGGAACTGAAGGGTCGTTTTGGAATGCTTTCAGTATATGGAAGGTCAAGGATCATGGATCTCGTGACGTGACATGGAAACCCGACACAATTTTAATTTTGAGCACCAAACCCGATGTATGTGGTTTGTAGTGGTGCAACCTGCATATACGCATGATGTCTAACTAGTAGGGTGCGTATATGTGGAAAAAAAATATTTTGTCTCTGGGAAGTACAAAAGGGGACTTCAAGTCTACATAGGGAATTTGAAAGGCAATCTAAGCAAGTTAATTTGGGTGAGGAAAACTTGCTATAACACTTACATACTCAAAAATCATAGAAAATAACAGGAAATCAAACCAAAAAAATATCCTAAAAAGACCCTAGAGAGACTCCCCAGTGGAGTCGCCAATTCTGCTATGGGGAAAAATCCCCCTAATTTGGGTCTAGCGACTAGGCATAGCCTTGACACCTTAAAATATAGAAACTCTTCAACTTTAACCAAATCCAACAAAACCTAATGATAATTAAGTGAAGGGAGAGAAGATCAAAATGTGTACCTTAAGTCCTTTCATCTATCATAGATCCCTTCTTGTTGTTTTTATTTTGAAAATTACATGCCTCCTCCCAAAGATGGCCTGAAACAACTTCATAGAACAAACTATGAAAACATATGCATAACTACCAAGATCATCTAAAGGGTTAGATATTCATGAAACCCATCCACAAACACAAAGATAAAGACATAAATATATGGGACAAGAAGTTTCTCTTTTATTGATAACAAGATTGGAAGTTACAACCTGAATCTTATCGATGTTGCTCCACGAACCTCACCTGGGTTCCTCTACTTTGACTCCAAGTGCATTATTCCCAATATTCTATCCTCACAACCAAGATGCCAATATAGGGTAAAAGGATGGATTTTATAAAGGAGTATGACTAGAAGGGAATGTTGAGGATGAAACCCAGAGTAGGATGCAAAAGGATTGGAATGCAAGGGATAAAATTTAGCAGAGTTTATTGTTCTCTTCTTTCATATATCCAAATGACCCCCTTAAGGCCCCTTTTATATGGAGAAAACATGGTTAATTAGTTGTCAGAAGGGCTATAGGAGATAAGATGGTTGTGCAACCTGACATAGCCCGTAAACTCCTCTTGAAAGCATGAAACTTTTTAATTTTTGAAACTTTTTAAAGTATACACGGGCTATTAGGAATGCAACTAGAATTTGTATGCACGCTGCATATGTAGCAGGGCACATACACCATGCAAAAATTTGTTTTTTAAGAGGAACCTCAGCAAAATTGGTTGTTGGATGTGTAAGTAAGCAAGCCAAAGTAAAAAATGCATGATAATGGCATTTTGAGCTATAATACATACCAACCATCCTTTCAGACACGACGATATAAATAAAAAAGTCTCTACTGTTGTCTAGGGGCTTCAGCAGAGGCGTCGATACCAAGGATTTCTTAAGAGAATCGAAGTATTACTATACTCGTTCATCCCATATAAACGAAATGTCCTTCTTCAAAAGATGCATGAAACCTTTAGTTATATTGGCATAGTTCATTATGAAACAATGTAGGAAGTTAGCCTTCCCCTGTAAATCCTAAAGTTGTTGCATGTTGCGCGGGGGAGGAAAACAAAGTATTGCCTCAACCTTCATTGGATCCACCATGATCCCATGCTCAGATACTATGAATCCTAAAATATGACTAGACCTAACGCAAAAGATGCACTTGTGAGGGTTCAAATGAATGTGATAATAATGACATCTCTCAAATACTAGTCAAAGATGAGTTGAGTGATCTACCCTCTTAAGAGAGTGAGAAACGAGATCATATAGGTAAGCTTCGATGATATTCTTAAGATAGTGAAATGCAAAGGTTATGGCACATTGGAAGTTCACTCCGGTGTATTTAAGAACGAAAGGTATTTTTCGGTATGCAAAGGTACCCCAAGGAAAAACAAACATCGTCTTGTGTTGATCCTTGGGTTTGATCTGAATTTGATTATAATCTGAAAATCCATCCATAAAGGAAAAGACTTTGATTCCCGCACACTCATCAAGAATTTGGTCAATAAAAGGAGTGGGGAATTTATATTTAGAACATGCCTTGTTCAGTTCCCTAAAATCCATACATACACAGATGGTTCTTTTCTTTTTATCTATGGGAGTGGGGTTGGACACTCATTTGGTCAAGGGAACTGGGTAGATGAAACTAACGTTGAGAAGCTTCTCTAATTTTTCCTTAATAGTGGGGGCCTTCCTAGGATTTACAACTCTAAGACATTGCCTAACAGGTTTATCATTCAAATAGGTTTTAATTTCATGCTCGAAAATGCTGGGGTCGATCCCTAATAGCTCTTCATATGGCCAAGCAAATGCATCTCATAATTTTTTGAAGAGATCAATGTAGATCTAAATTTCCTCAGGAGAACAATATGCAATGAAATATACATTCTCTATTTTACCAGGAGTTCGAGAGATGTCAATCGTGACAGTAGGATAAATATTCACTATGTTTCCTTCAACATAAATACCATGCATATCTAATGGAAATATGTTGTGACCAACTCACTCATGGTAGATCTAAATTCGTCCTTCTCAATCCTAACAAGCTCCAGGAGAAAATAGAGTCGATGATGCATATAATCCCAAGGAATATCACTACCAGACATGGCCTCTAACATGGCTTCATCCAAAGGTAAATTATTTTCAAGGAAATCATGTGAACAAGATGATTGAATGACCCATATGGGCTCTAAAACGAGATCCACCTCGTCTGTTTGTGAGGAAGAAGGCTCTGGGTCAGTAGTAGCTTCTATAATATCATGATACACAACTTATGTTTCTGACAATGGCATTTCCATCCTAATGTGCGAATGACCTTCATACAACATAGTCAGAGAAGGTAGGGTCCAAGGGTCATTGAAATATGAAGTAAGGAAAGGAACATACCTCATTGATGACAAAGACTCACTGGAAATGGAATTAATATGTTGAATTGGTGTCGTGAAATCAAAAGTACCCATCAAGGAGGAATACATCCCGACACCAAAATTCTCATTATCCTGCTAAGAATTATCAATAATAGGGACTAGAGGTCCCACCGATGCATTAGGACCAATATGCACAAAGGAAAATTTACCAATAGTCACTATATTCCCTTCGTGAGGAAAGCATAAAGTGCAGAAAATTGACGACACAACGACTGTCACGACATAAGTCCAATTATGCCCTAGTAGTAGATTGTAGTTGAGAGGCACATCAACTACCTCAAGCTCGACCTCCATAGTCTTTCCACCTAACTGGAATGGGAAAGAAGGAAGGATCCCATGGGGTATAAAAGAATTCCCATCAAATGCAGTCAACACGGTCATGGATTGAGACATGGGAGAAGATCCAATAGCTTTCCAACAAGCTAGGGACATCACAGATGTCAAAGAGCCTTCATCAATTACAATATCTTTGATGGTAATTTTCATGTACTCCAAATGGATTTGAAAGGCCATGTGGTAAGGTAAGTGAGGATTAACATCCATGACATAAACATTGATAACCTTTGAGCCACATGGGTCTAGAGATCCTAATGTAGATAACAAGGTGTTCCTCTAAGAAGGATACATTTGGAGCACCTCAAAATCCAACATCGTGCATGGGGTTTGGCCCAAATCTTCAACAATTGAATATTTTTGGGAAAATCTAGCATTAGCATTGTGGGTAGAGCGCTTTAGTATTCCTTTTGGAATATGAGGTGGAGGTTATGGCTTATCGATCTACAAGGGTGTTTCCCCAAGTAGCTCAATGTACCACTTCGCAACGATCCCCGTGAGGGTGCATTGAAATAGCCTCAAACGAATATAATCGTCATTAAGGGAGTTAGATGAGCACCAAAGGTGAAAAGTAGTCACATGATCACCTAGGCCTTCACCAGTATTTCCTTCGAACTTTGGAATGTATGAAGGAATCTTGGTGGGGACAAGGGGCCATGGCAGATCGTGATGCATAGGGTCATTCATTAACTTTTACAATTCTGGAAGATTTAGTGTGACCAAAAAATGGATTATGGGTTACAACGTCTAATCCCATGCTCCCAAGAAATATTGGGTTTGAGAGATTGCATACGATCTAGGGTTCTAGTATATATTGTGTCCCTGTTTGGTAGATACTTATCCTCCTCCCAACTGATTCATGAAAGTTTATAAGGGCACCATACCCGTGGAAGTGGCATGATAAGGAGTATATATGTTTCCCCCAGATGAAGGAACTCTGTGTTGGGGGTTTCCCATAACGTAAAACTGACTCCCTCTAGATGAAACACCAGAGGACAAAGGGGGGTTCATAAGAATCAACGTGGAGGAAGAGGGAATGATAGACATAATATAAGAAGTAAAATAATTGCCCATTTGAGCACTCCATCCTGGAGCACTAAATCTAGGATTAGGCCTAGAGGAAGGAGGATTCCAACCTCCAACCGTAGGAGTTTATTGGGGAATATGACATCCACCAAACCAAAAAGGAGCATAAGGAGGCTTCATGCCCCCAAACCCAAAACTAGGATTCATATTAGCCATCTAAATAGAGGATGAGAAGTGCGACGTCATGTCAGGCATACCAAAAGAAAAAATATTAGAGGCCGAAGGTATTGACTGAGAATCATGATTTGGCACACCGTATGGAAATACAAAAGTATTTGTACCCATGGGCCAAGAAGATCTCATGGGTTGGTTAGCACTACATGAGGGAGCCTCCAACATCCACATCATTGAGGATAAGGGATTCAAGGGGACCCCACTAATCAAAGAGGATAGGGGAGTCAAAGGGCTTGTCGATACATTCATATATGACTCAATACTCATGGTAGGATGATCACGAGCATGGGAGGTGGAGATATATGCACCACTCTTATTAAATCTATGTCTTTTAAAAAGTGGCTTTGGTCAAGGATCAATATGCGGTGGTAACTTAAAAAGATGAAGAGACCGATGAGGAGGATGGTCTTGCTCCACGATGATTCAGAACTCGAGATATAATAAAAAATAATAAGACTAACTAATAATAAGAGAGCACACTCCTAAATAAAGAAAAAGGCTAATGCACACAAACATGATATAATGGCTGAAAGGGACCTCCCGAACTAAAGTAGGTATGCCTCTCCCAAGAGGGGCCTGAGACTCTGCAATGATAGAGTGTGGGTTTCATAATCAATTATAAGGACCCTTGTAAGCTTCAAAACACAGTCATTCAAACCCCTCTAGAGAGGAAATCCTCCATAAATTCTATGTGTTTTTTGACCCTTATTTGATTCAGGGTACCTACAGAATAACCCCTACAAGTAACCTAAGTGGCTACCTATGTCAAGCAACTAAAGTCACCACAATATAACCAATTCTCTAGCAAGAAGTCACAAGTCTATTCCATCATATGGGTAGGGTAACAAAGACCGAAGTATTGAAAGTACCGCCTCTCACAGAGGTAAAGGCACTAGCAAGACCCCCAAATATGAATAGAGCCCCAAACATATCTCTGATGCTAGGAAGGTATTAGAGGGATATCTCTGCAACCAAATTCATGTGACCTCGTTCTTAACTCCAATGTGAGTGGAGCCTCCTGAGGACATCAATTATACAATGGGTTTCACCACTCCCTAGTCAGACACATACGTTCAGTTTTATAGCCTCGGATAATTTTACTCACAAAATCCTATTCCAAGGCCCTAGGTCCTTTACTTGTTTGTGTACCCTGAAAAATAAAATCGTTTCTAATCCATTTTAATTATTCAACGTTAATTTTAATGGCTTCTGCTTACTAAATAGGTGTGATTGTGAAACTGATGGTATTACAACTTAGCATATATAAAAAGAAGAAAATATAAAAACATTGCTAAGCACTAGTATTGAATTTCAAAGAGATGGTATGATTCTAAATGTTATTTCCATAATGTAATCTCTACAAGTTCAATGAAGTGCAATATTTCTGAATATGTCAAAATCAATGCGAAGTAACCAAAAGTGAAAATGTCGTAAGTAAATCAAGTAAGCAAATATTTTTGTATTTTCAATATAATGAAAAAAAATAATCTAGGATTGAATAACAACCTCATAGGAAGGCCCTACTGCAAGCAAAAACATACAAGCCAAGCAGGATATCAAGAATCAACTACCCAGACCAGTAGGTAAGGACAATAAATGAGACAGATGACAAGAAATGATTTCTCCCAAAAATTCAACAATAAAAGGCTTCCTATCACTCTGTAGGCACTTAATAGTCAAAATAGGACCCAAGAAGACTCAACAACCAGTAAAAATCACCTAACAAACACCAAACTAAAACAAAAACAATTAAGAGATGATGTCTGCGACTTTTTAGGGAAAATACATGTATACACACTCCCTAAAGACAAACATATCGTGTATGTACACGATTTTCAAGGGAAAACCCGTGTATGCCAAACAAAACAATACTAGGGCAAGGGTTAAGCCAAGAAACTCAGATGCAAGGAAAAATATAGGCTATCAAGCAACATGCGACACATAAAATCAGGAAAACATAGAACAAATCAAGGAGAAAAACACTCAATACCCCAAAAAAGGAGATATCCCCAGTGGAGTCGCCAATTTTGTTATGAGGAAAATCTCTCTATGTCTAGGGGAAAACCACAATAGACGGAACGACACCCATAATCAAATCTAATCTCAAATATGATATATAAAGGAAATTGTAACAAGAAAAGGTTAGGATCCTACCTCGTCCGAACGTTCAAAGAAGACCGCCATTGAGCACGTGACCCAAAGCTTTATACCTGTAACTTGTCCTCAACAACCTAGATACGCAAGCATGTGGTGATGATATATAATGTTAGCACATAAATTAGCATAATCCATTAACATAAATGAAAAATACGCCCATGAAAATTAATTCAAATATTTGCAAGATATCGATTGGATGATTATTAATGTAATCAACATAAGTACATAGGTGACAAACTTTTGTAACAACACATATCAGAATTGAGAAACTAAGTCTCTCCAGTTGGTCCACCACTTCAATCCTCCACAAAGGCAAGCTCACATGTAGGAGTCAATGAGGTTCTCCATCACAAGGTAGGAAGAGCTTGGGGGTCGAACACAAGAAGTTCAGACTTTCAAGGACAAAGGGATGCAGACTCAATATGAAGTGAAATTTCTCCAAAGTGTCTTTTCTCTCAATGTTGAATTGTCGATTGTACAAGGCTTGGACATGGATCAATTTATAGCCTCCAAATGGAATTGAAGGGTCGAATCAGAGTGTTTCCAGTATATGGAAGGTCAAGGATCCTGAATCATGTGACATGGAATGGAAACCCAACATATATTTTAATTTTTGAGCACCAAATCCGATGTACATGGGTTCTAGTGGAGCAATCTACGTATACATGAGTTGTCTAACCAGTAGGTCACGTATGTGTACAAAATTATGTATTTTTATATCTAGAGTGAACAAAAAAAGGGACTTCAAGTTTGCAGAGGGAAATGGAATGCCATCCAAGCAAGATGCATGGAGTGAGGAAAAAATTGCTATAACATCGCAGCTTGGTGCTTACTGGATAGAAATCAACACTAGCAAGGGGAGGTCGCTAAGGGACTTTTAAGAAGAGAAGGGAATCCCTTGTGCAGATGAAATATAGTTGATAAACCACCTGATAAACCTATGGATACCCAAGCTCAGTGGGAGGTGAAACTTCTACTGTATCATAGGATGAAGGAGAGTAACCTTCCTAGATCATAATAATATCAGAGCCTTGTTGAGTCAGTTTCCTTTGTGGTGTCATGGCTTGGCACGGAGTAGCATGTTGTATGAAGTCACTCTGAAGTAAGGCCTAAGGTCAGGAGTAAAGGCGTCCTCTCTTAGTCAGTTAGATTGGACTATTTCCTTGATAGATAAGTGCTCACATTCTTTAAATTTGTTTATGAATGATGTATTTATATGTGTATGAATTTTTTTGCATGCATGATCATTTCATATGTATGAGCCTATAGTTGGATTCCTAAATGTTAGGATCAATATAGAATGAAATCCCCTAGCTAGTAAATTGACGCGAATTCAACTGTTCCATTTCCTAGGTGAAAATATCATGAATCGTGCATGATTCTCTGTGAGTACTCATGGCCTTCAATGGTGTCGAATAGTCTAAACCCCTGGGAAGAATTGGATTGAGGTACTGTAGAATTCAAAATTTATCTGAGTCCCCAAGAAGACTGATTGTCTTCCCTTCAAAATACAACGTTAAAATGTGAATGGATTGTAATCGTCGATCTCATATTTCAGGAGATCTCGACCCTTCTTCGGCAGAGTATATTGTCTGGAAGATCCATGTGTCAAGACCATAACAAGGTCTAACGCCACTAAATCCTTGAGCGTTAACAAGTACCATAGATTTAGACATTAGTATGACATGATAAATCCTAACCATTGATCCATAACTCCTTGTTAAACGAAAATCCTTACCGTCGATCTCGAAGCCCTATATTTCACTTAGGCAAAAATTGGGGAGATGACGTCACAGTGATGTTTCAATAACATGGTTTTCCACCTTGGAATCCCATGTGTCATGGAGAGTGACAAGTGTTCCTCTGTAGTTGGTCGTTGGAGCATAAGTGGGCCCTCTTGAGCTAGGGAGTCCCCTTTGGCCCTTCTTAGGAATTCATGATCCTTAGATCAGTCAGGGACTACCCCAAGAAGCCTGGACCGTAGGATACCAGCACGTCGTTGGAATAAGGGAGAGTGAAAACCCAAGAGAAAGCCAAAGCGTTGACGATACCCTCATCGACAATGAAACAAGGATCGTTGATATCCCGATGAGTAGAAGAAACCTCAATCGTCGATCACCTATGAGATTTGTCCAAAGGAAAAGCAAAGACAATGACTTCACATGATGATGTGGCGTGCGTGCAATGCAACCAGAGTGTCTAGGATGATAAGTGTTAGCTGGTGGTTGGCTAACAAGAGTTAGAGAGGAGAGAGAGATCAACAACTATTTATCTTGATGGGCCTCATCTATAAACTTTGGAGACCATCGATGTAGGGGTGTTACCTCCCGCACAAGGAGATGTCGTCGACGTGCTCCTAGTGGTCGAGATCTGAGATTTTGAACTATATAAGGATCTGGAGAAATCGTACCTTAGAGAATTGTTGTCAAAGGTCGACAATTAAGGTCGAGTCTATGGGATATTGAATCTCGATGAAGAAAAGATGTGGGCCAAAATTTCGAATGGGAGACCCGACGTGTCACCGCTACATGGTTGGCACGAACACTGAATAACCACGTGGTCATCACATGGGGTTGAGATGGTAGTTGGCTAATGAAGGCTTGCGAATCTTTAGGAAGCCACAACTTTTGAAATCAATCTCGGATTTGGGAGTGATTATAATCGTTGGAAAACTATCGACAAGAAGAAGATAAAAATATGCTCCAGACAATCCTTTAACATGGTTGAGGAGAAGCAAAATCTTAATTCCCTCATCTCCTTAAAGGTTAGTAAGGGGGTCGGGTGTGTTATAGGGGACAACCTTGCTTGACTCCTATATTATAGTCAATTTCTTTTTATCAACCCTCAACATTCCTAAACTTGGAAATAACATTCTCATACAATCTTACTGCAACAATGCTCAACTCAAACAAAATTTTAGCTCTTCTAACCTAGTCCAAAGATTCATCCTACACACTGTGTCAATTTTTTTTATAAAATCAACCAAACAAAAAAACTACACACACACACACATATAGTATATAAATATATATAAATTAATTAATTAATTAATTATATATATATATATATATATATATATATATAAATTAAATTATTAGCATATATTATATGTATAAAATAAATATAAATTATTAAAACCATCAAAACTTTATAGTTACTAATATATTTTAAACTTATATCACATCAAAGATGAATACTTAATCGCAACTGAAATCTATGACAAATTAAAGTTAACATCATGTATTAAAGTGGTTCTAATTCTAGGCATATCCCAAAGCCTAGGAAAAGTTATTATTTGACATTTTAAGAATTGCAATATTGTTAAGAACCAAATATCAATATAGCATAGAAAAACCTCAGAATAAGTACTCAACGCTTTGAAAAAAAGATAATTTCAGATAATAAGCCTCTTCGAGGGGGCAACCTCCTTTTACGCCACATAAATGTTCAAGTAAAAGATGATTCCAAATGAAAATGTCTCCTTGGTATATATAGGAAACTAGGAGGTATAATTACAACTAATGGAATAAAGCCAACATAAATAAAATAACATTACTAATGTAATATGCCCCAATGAAGGGGTAATGAGCCCCCAATGAAGGGGTAATGAGCCAATATTAGGGCTTAACATGCCCCTCCCCTTGAGACAAGTGTTGTCCGCAATGCTTGAGTAACTCTGGATGCTTTTGTATAAAAGACTCATCTTCCTAAGTGGAATCTTCAGCCAGTAGTTTCCTCCATTTAATGAGATAATCTGAAATGGATCTATTCCTCAGATGGTGAATTCTTGTGTTAGTGATGGCTTCAGGCTCCAATATGATTTTTCCTTCCTCGTCAATTTATGGAAATATAGTTTGAACTGGGATCTTGTCGCCTATAACCTTTTTTAAGCATGAAACATGGAAAACTAGGTGTACTCGTGAAGATGCAAGCAACTCCAATTTGTATGCCATAGTACTAATCTTTTGCAACACCTTATAAGGGCCATAGTACTTTGGTGATAATTTATTATCCTTCTTGGCTTGCTTGAGGGACATCTGTTTGTATGGTTGT
>ML782669.1:435138-452991 GCA_009831015.1 Picea engelmannii
CCAGGACCAGGAGCCCTCAACCCCCTGGGACTGTCTCAGTCTCATCTTCGAGATTAGAAGCTTGATGGGAGACCACAACTTTCGGCTAGCAAGGATCGAACAGCGCATGGACATGTACTTTGCAGCTCACTCCCGGACACATCTGAGGCGCCAATGCCCCACCTGCGCGCGTGCTTACGCCTTCCCAACCGGATGGAAGATTACAGAGGACCAGCTCAAATGCGATGGATAGCAGGTTACTGGCAGCTTAGTTGGTTATGTTTTCTTACATAGTTAATAGTATGGCTTTGAGCCTTCTAGTTTACAGTCTGATTAGAAAACTTATGTTATTTAGATGCTTATGCAACCCTGTGCGTCCTGGTTTCCTCCGGGCAGGACGTGGCAGGGAGAAACTTGGTTATTTTGAGAACAGGGTGACATTTGGCAGGGGATGCCCAGTTGTCCCGGTTTCCTATGTAGGCAGGACAACTGGCATCCCAAGCAGCTTCCCCATTTTGTACATTCTGGATACAGTAATATAACAGGTCCTGCTTTTTTATTTACAAAAAAAAAATAATAATATATTTTTAAAGTTAGGATAGATATTAAATTGGTGTATGAGATTTTTTTGTTTAAGAATTTCACTGATAAAGTTTATGAAGATATACATACCTTATCATCTAAATTTGAACTTATAACATCTTAGAAAAAAAATAAACAACATATTTTATCAAATAAAATAAAAAAATACATTTTACTTTATCCAAACTTTTATCATTCTCAAATCAACCAATTGATTGGTTGAATGGTCGAATGAAAAGAAATTAAAACGAAAAAATTAGGAAAAAAAGGAAATCTCATTTACATACAAACATTACAAGGAGTATATTGGTGATACTTAATTTAAATAGTGTAAAATAACTATAAAGTTAGAATCTTTCCAAACTTGTAATAATGAATATAAAGGTTAAAAATTAACATGTAATCATGAATCCAAAATTGTATGGATGAAAAAGTGATATCAAATTTGAAAAATGATGAATATATATATATATATATATATAAAATTGTATTTATAAAAAAATATATTTATATAAAATTAAGAAAGTGTTATGTTAAATTTTATTTTACATTTCCTTTTTACTATCTTTAGTAAAAATAAAAACAATATCTTTTTTTTAATATATATATATATATATATATATATATATTTCTTTTTATTATTTTTCATAAAAAAAAATTAATAATATATATATAATCTTATTTACAATATTAAAAATTATAATTCAGTTACATGCATTATTTAAATATTTTTATGTTTTTTTAGTTATAAATCCATATAATATTAATACTATATAAAATACATTTTTCAGCTTTATTGTCTAAACATATCATCCATAAAATTTGAATATAGATCTTCTAAACATATCATCCATTAAAATTTGAATATAGATCTTCTAAACATATCATCCATAAAATTTGAATATAGATCTTCTAAACATATCATCCATAAAATTTGAATAGATCTTCTTCCAAATAGCCTATGACTTTTACTATTTTAATATAACTTAAAATTGCACCTTATTTACATTTATTAAATATTATGTTCCAATACTCGTGGATATCCCTCATATAATAAGATGTAACATTCAACCTTAAGAAAAGGTATGGTGCTTGATATGGTTTGAATTTATGTTCTTGGCCCTTTACTTAATCTCCTATGGTTTGATTTTATGGTTTGTACGCTACATGCTTGCACTAAGTACACTAAGTATGTTGCACTAAGTATACTAAGTATGTATACTATGGTTTGTATGCTATATGCTTGCAATAAGTATACTAAGTATGCTTGCACTAAGTATGTTGCATTTGTGATTTAAAAGGAAACATCTTTCTTGTATATAGAGTTTAGTGAAATTAAGTGGGCAACTTGTTATATACAAAGATTGTAGGTTAAACTTTTTATGAAATGATGATTTTTTTCGGGGACATTTACCATAAATCTAGCGAGAAATTGTTAGATTCGTAGATTTGAGTGATTATTTCTATATAATCCGAGTCCCCAAGGGTTTTTCAATATGCTGGATCCATTTCTTCATTCAAAAATGGATTTTGAACAACAAAAAATAGTGATTCGTGTAAATTTATATCACCAGATTCTGATAAAAAAAACCATTTCGTAGAACATCTAAACAATGCCTATACAAATGTTTAACATAGATTAATACTTTTTTTTTTTTTTTTGTGGTCGTAATCAATAGCATTACATTTTTTTTTATCTCAAAACAATTTTCATAATCCATATTATAACATTGTTCAATTATACAAAATTGCATAGTTATATATAAGAATAGAGTTGGTTGCATGTATGTTTGTAAAAATAAAATGATATATACATAGTTATGTAGACAAATAAAGATTCATTATGCTAGATAGGTGTTTCTATAGCCTAGTATTAGGTTGAGAAAGTAATGTAGGTAACCTTGACGTTAGTTGATGTCATTTTTATTTATTTATTTATTTTATTTTTTTAATAAAAAGGGAAATTCCTATTAAAATTTGTCACATACAAAAAATCACATGTCAACAGGCTGCCAACTGTTCCGTTGAATTAGCGGAAACCGAGATATTTGGCAGCTTGTGATGTCCAAGTAAAAAAGTGGCGGTCCTCCATCTTCCCTGCCAAGAGGAAACCAGGGCAGGTGGAGGATTATAGTCTTTACATCATTGTTCGAAAGTGGAACTGGAAATAAAACTAGACTGGAATTAAAACTAGACATTGAACCAGAATTGAAACCAACATTTAATCAGGAAATTGGACACCAGAACTAGATTGAGCTCCACTCCATGGAATTACCCATTAGCATCGGATGTTGCGTCGCTGGGATCGCCACTATGAGGCCCGTTACAAGTCTACAGGATAAAAGGCCTTGGGCACATCAGACATTTTTGCCCAGCTGGTGCATTGTAATATGCCTCATACAACATGTCGATGCGTTGGTGCATGAGTATGTCGTGGTGGATCTGATCTACCATCTGGCTACGTAACTCGAACACTAATGCCATTTATTCTAGGTGGAAGAAGGGCATGGGGTCTTGCCATGGTTGCGAGATTATCATGATAGGTGGTGGCACTAGGACCGGGCCACCCTCCACTACCATACCACCAACAACCTCAGATGTAGCCTCTTGTGCACCATCCCTATCTTTTTCTATCCCAACTTTCTCCTCCTTCCCGAGCTCCTCGTCCTTCGTTGCGACGTTGGAGAATTTGATGTCACCTGGAAGCGAGGCGTCCTGTGAGTCAATGTGGAGGAATTCCTCTGGCAATTCCTCCTCCATGATACAAGTGTGAACCTCCTCTGCCTCCTCTATGATGCAAGTGCAAACCTCTGTGGCTGGTGCAATGGCTTCCGCTGAAAAATGGCTTGGGGGCTGCCAATTCTCTGGCACAATGAAGAGGAGGGATTCCATAGGGAGCTGTAAAGGTTCCTCTGGGATCACTTCCTCCACATAAGCCATTGGAGGCGACCTAACCTTCACTCTGTTGAGTGCAGCCTGAGTGTGTTGAGTGAGGGCTATGGAGAGTGCTCGCTCTCACTGTTGCCTCCTCCTCTATTGTGCAGCAAAGATATGCTAGGCAGGGCCACAACATGACCTTCCTCTCTCCCTCGACATCAAGGAGGTGATCCATAACGTTATCGTGCAAGAGGTCCTGTGGTGGCTGCACCAGAACTCAAAGTTGTTGGCTTGGTGCAGGGCGAAGGTGAAATGGTATGAGTTGTTGCATTGTTGGATAAGAGCATAGAGGAGCGACATGAATGCTTCCACTAACGTCTCCCATCCATTGAATCACATGGCCATCCTTTTTCTCACGCGATGGAGCCGTCCTTCACCTCTTTATGGGCAGTAATGGCGAGATCCCATTTAATAGAGAGGGGATGGGAGCCAGCCTGCCATATTAATGGTTGGAACTAGGCATGTGTTATGTGGCCGTTGTGTGTTGCGTGGCACCCCATCCGGGGTTGGGTAATCATTCCTGGCCAAGTCTAGGCAGCGGTTAGACAGTTCAAATCAGGGCAAGGTTTGGGCATTCTAATGGATCAACTCTATCATGGAAGCCACTCCTTCATTTTCCAGGCAGTCAACTACTTTTTTTGCATCCCTTTTCACGTGTGAGGGGATGATGGTGAGGTTGGGCTATAAGAGGGAGCCAAAATCCTCCAAGAGTCCAAAAAGTCTCCAACTGGATGAGACTTCCAGAGGGTGCTCTCCATGAAGAATTTTGGTTATGAGCTAGATGATGATATGGGAATCCCCCTCCATAATGATCTTGTTAATTTGGTGGTCTGTTGCTATCTTGATTCCTCTTAGGAGGCTCCAGAGCTCAGCAGCTTTTTTTTTATTGAAACCCAGATAACCCGCTGCAGAGTGGAGGATTTCTCTGTCTGAGTTCCTGAGGACCGCCCCAAAGCCAGTCGGGCCCAAATTTCCTATTGATGTGCCATCAAAATTTATTTTGATGAATCCTGTTGGTGGGGGGGGGGGGACCAGGTGCTTGGGATGCTAGTTGACCGGTTGTCCCCTGGGGTTTGGGTTGCGTCAACCATGTTGAGTTGCCAATTTTGAAGGATACGTCGTTCACCCATACTACACTTTAAGTCCTCATGGGAACATTGACCTCTTTTAATTATTTCCCGGATCAAATTCATGATTCTTTCCTAAGTTGAGGTGGGAGGTGAAGCATTCGATCTAAAGATTATTTTGTTTCTTTCTTTCTAGATTTTTCAAAGGGTGAAGCCCGGTAGGAGCTACCAGATGCGATCAAGAATTGGGTTCTGATAAGTGATCAAATCCCAATTTTCTATAGTGTCGATGATGCTAGTCCTGTTTCTGTTGGAGCGACACATTATTTGAGTCCCCAAATCCCAAATTGTCTGATTGTAGTGGCAATGGTTGAAAAGGTGTTCCATCGTTTCTTCTTGTTGCTAATAGAGGGAGCAGATGGAGGGACCTATGAGACCTCGTTTTTTGAGATTTGAGTTCCAGATCTTACCCCATATGCTCTCCTTGGCATGATCTTGATAGTTCCCTTACAAATAGTAGGCTTCTTTGACTGAAAAGTTTCCGGATGTGGAATGCCTCCTTCTAATAATCTCCAGGCCTTCCCTGATGGATATTTTCCATTGTTTTTCACAATCTCCCCAGGCCTGTAGGTCCATTTCTCTTGGGAGGTGTAGGTCATGCGGTTCAGTTTTCCAAGTGCACCATGGACGGTTCCTGTCAAGTGTTCTCCAAAAATCCTTAACCCATCTAAAGTTTTCAGGTTGCAGTGATTGACATAGGGGGGTGAATTCTTCTAGAGTGGCTAAAGGCGGTTGCTTTTGCCAAGAGTCCTACCAAAACCATACATTTTCCCCATCCCTGATTTCCTAGAAATCTTTCTTTTGTACTAGCTATATGTTAAGCCAAGCCGTGTTCCATATATTGGATCCCTGTATCTAATCATTGAATCTGATCAATTTCTCTTCTCGGGTGGAAAGTGCATATTTTAGTTTCCAGATTTGTGCCCAGAGTTCTGTAGGGTGCTTCAACCATCGCCACCACAATTTTTCTCACATAACTTGATTCAGTTTCCCTGGGTCTCGAATCCCTAGTTTACCCAAACCTTTAGGTTTCCATATATTATCCCAACCAACTAGAGCCCACTTCTTATTAGGGTGGTGATCATTCCATAAGAAGCTACGCTGAATGTTCCTGATGGCTCAGATGAAAAATTGTGGTGTTGCTAAGGCAGTGAAAAGGTAGGTTGGCAAGGCTTGAAGAACAAACTTGAGGAGCACCAACCTAGAAGCGATATTGAGAGGCTTGAAGGTCCATTTGTTGATTCTATTAGAGATGGAAAGTAGCAAACTGTCCCAGGAGATGTTATGCGTGGGCGCTCCTGTGAGTGGGATGCCTAGATAATTGTATGGAAGGGAGATCTTAGGTATACCCAAGAGGTAGGAGATATGGTTTTGGATGGCGACCGGGGTATTGAAAAAGTAGAGCTTAGATTTTTCAAGGTTTAGGACCATTCTCGAAGCATCAACAAAATCAGTGAGGATAGAATTGAGTTTAATGGCTTCTCGAGCTATCAAAGTGTTCAAGAGGAGGGTGTCATCGACAAACTAGCTGTGCGAGGGGGATGGTTAAATGTTGTGCAGTGGAAGGCCTTTAAGGGAGCCTTCCAAAATAGAGGCTTTAAGGTAGCGTTCCATTCCTTCTGCCATTAAAACAAATAGGAAAGGAGAGAGGGGGTCTCCTTGGCAGATTCCTCTGGTAGGGGAGAAGGGTTGGGAGGGCACACCATTGACTAGGATAGAGAAGAAGGATGAAGAGGTGAGCCTCATGATCCAACCTACCCAGTGGTTGTCGAAACCAAAAGCTTCTAGTAGGGAGCATGGATGATTTTAGGGGCTAAATTTCGCTCATCATGGTTTTTCCCCAAAAAATACTCATTTTTATAAAAATGATTCGCCCAAATTCTAAAAGAAAAGATTATTTTACCTTAAAAATCGCCAAAATTTTATATAAACTATATAAAATCCTTAGAAATTTGAATATTTTTACAAAAATATTGCCAAACATTTATAGTTGGCATATGAAGGATTAGTAAGATTCACCAAGGTTTCTACATTTTAAAATAATTTTTCATCCTTAAAATCATGCTTGGTAGGGAGCGCATGTACTACCAACTAATTCTGTAAAAAAGCTTTAGAGAGGTTGAGTTTTATGAGCATACCTGGGGTCTTTGTCATCTTCAGTGAGTGGATAATGTCGTGTGCGAGGATGATGTTGTCCATGATTTGCCTGCCTTCCACGTAGCTCTCTTTCTCTTTGGAGATGACAAAAGGTATAATCGGTTTGAGACGCGTGGTTATGACCTTAGTGATGATTTTGTAGATGACATTGCAGAGGGCTAGCAGTCTGTACTGTTTGGGGTGTGTGACCCTCTCTTCCTTTGGGATGAGTGTGAGGAAGGTGGACTTAAGGGCTAAGAGGACTTGACCTGAGGTTCTAGATTCCTCCACCACCTGCCACACTTATTCTCTGATCATATCCCAACAATAATGAAATAAGTCCAAAGTGAAGCCATCTAGACCAGGTGCTTTCTCTGGGGGCATTTCTTTGACAGCTTGGTCGACTTCCTCTTGACTGATGGGCCTCATTAGAGATTCATTTTGTTCCTGAGTTACCAAGGAGGGTATGTGCCTGGTGATTTTGTCGATTGTTGGTGCTTTGTCATCAATGGTTTCTGTTAGAAGCTCTTTGTAGTAATTGGTTAGTTCCTCAACAATTTTGTTGTGCTCCCTGATGGGATTACCCTAAGCGTCCTTTAGCTGAGTTATTCTATTTATGTATCTGCGGTGCACCATTGATTGGTGAAATAATTTGGTGTTCTTCTCACCCTCTTTGAGCCATTGAACCCTGCATTTCTGACTCTATATTGTTTCCTCCTGCTTTTTCCATTCTTCCAATTCCGCCTTAAGCTCCTCTTCTTCCTTCACTAAGTTTGTAGTTATGATTCCTGAAATGAATGTCTTTTGCAGGGTTTCTAGTCTATTCTCAATTTCTGGCATTCTTTGAAGGATATACCAAAGGTGTTTTTATTCCAATGCTTTAGATGTGTCTTGAAGTTTTTGAGTCGCTGCTGAAATTTGTACATGTAGGTGCCATGTTCTATTTCTGCTTGATTCCACCAGGAAGTTGAGATCCGATGGAAGTCAGGGTGGGATAGCCAAAATTTCTCAAATATGAAGGGTTTGAGTTTCAACATCAATCCTACATCTAGACAGAGCGAGACGAGCCAGTGATCCGAGCCTGCTTTCGGTAGAATGTTGGCCTGTATGGTAGGATATTCCAACAACAGGGCTTCCGATATGAGAAAGCGATCTAACCAGAAAGCTACCTGTTGATGTCCATATCTACAGTTGGACCAGGTGAAAATACCATTCTTGGTCTCTATGTCTATTAGATTCAGTTGGTCTATGAGGGTTTAGAACTTACCACTGTCTTTCTCAAGCCATTTGGTGCCCCCCGTTTTCTCCTCCAGTGAAAGGATCATGTTGAATTCAACACCCAACAGCCAACTAGGTGAGCTCAATAGTGATTTGATGGTATTGATTTTCTTCAAGAATTTCTCTTTGTCCTGTGGGGTTTGAGGTCCATAAGAATATTTTATCTCACCTTCCTTGGAATATCCTATGACTTTGAAGTGTGTCATGATCATACCTACAATGGAGAAGGGCTTATCTATGATAACTGTTGCAGGGTTCCATAGGATCATTGGTCCTCCAACCGCACCATTGGAGTCAATGTGGAGGGAGTCGCAACCTCTCCAACAACGTCGAAATATGGTCTTTGCTTCTGCTCCAACACATTTTGTCTCCTGCAACATGAGGAAATCTGGATTCTCAACACGTATGCAGTCTCGAAGAGTCCTCTGCTTGGATCTTACATTGAGTCCTCTAATGTTCCAAGTTATGATATTCATCATGATGAGTGGGGAGGTGGATGGAGGTATCCCTCCGAGAGCCGTTGAACCTAGCCTGAGTTGAGAATGAAGTTCCCTACTTCCTTGATGAGATGGTGGGTGGATTTGTGTCCTCATCTTTTATTTTCCCGTGAGGCACATTTTGAGTCTGTGGCTGGGTCTAAGTCTATACCTAGCCATGAAGTGGAGCTTGCAGTGGATTCTATGAACACTTTGTGAACCCTTATGAGTTGTTCCACAGGAATTGTGTGCAGATCCCTCCGATTGAGTGCTTCCTCCAGTTTTTCAAGGTGTATGTTCGCTAGGTCTTGCTCATCTAACTACATAAGAGTATCCTTGTTTTCATCCGTCTTGTCCCCTCGATGATCTTCTTTTCCTTTTTCATATTGATGCGAGGCTTGAACTTTTTCTTTCTCTCGACTGTTCATTTTGTGCGGATCTTGGACCTCTTCTTCTCCCAGTAATTGGTTAAGAATGTCGTAGGAGTTTTTGGTGGTTATTTTTGGAGCATTGCCTTGATTCTTCTTCCGAGGCAGGTTCTATTTCCGACCTGTGACTATGGTGAAGTCGTATTTTTTCTTTCTCTCTCCAGCTTTGGGGATCTGGGCATTTAGGGGGCAGTCTCGAAAGAGGTGGCCATGCTAATGACATTTTTTAGAGCGGAATGGGATGTGCTCATAGTCTATTATTTGGTTCTAGTCTTCATCCTGATACTCCAGGGTTACTGAGCCTGGTAGAGCTTTTGAGATGTCAATGTAGACATAGATCCTGGCATAGGAGGTGTTTTTTCTTTGTTTTGTGGCTTCTGAATATTTGACATATCATCCCACAGTATTTCCTATACCCATTAGTATTTCCTCCAGCCATAACTCCCGCGACAAGGAATAGAGCCTGATCCATACTGGGGCCATTGTGAAATCCTCCTTTTCTAGGCTGAAGAGGTCTATCCAGAATCAAAGGAATAGCCCTGCCGAGTTATAGAAGTATGGCATGTTGTCAAATATTTTGTCCTTTTCTTTCAGGTTATAGAGGATAATCGTGAAGAACCCTTTGGAGCTGAGTTGAACTTTATAGTCACCCCTAGGTTTCCACCAATCTTTGATCCATCTCAATAGATCTCATTCTGAAGGCCAAAGCCCCAAGAACTTGCCTACTAGGGCGTGCTCTCTCATGAACTGAGTGTGTTCCGCTACCCTCGTTGATATTATGAGATATCTTGGAGGTTTTTTCGATTGGGGAATGCATTTTCCTGGTTCCCATCCTCGAGATGCCTTTGGATGAGACGTACTTGGCTCCACATCCATTGCTTTTCCAAGTCCATGCTACTTGGTTAGGATTTGTTCTCTCATGTGCGGCGATGACTCAAAGGTGGGTCGTTTGGCTCTTGTTCCAGCTCTATCATTGGTTTCTATCTTCCTATACGAGGGGTTCCCCCCCCCCCTTCTGGACTCATCCTGATCCTTTAGTTGCAGGGTGTTTGGTCATACCAGCACGAATCGTGCAACCATTGCGTCCGCAGTCAGGTCAGTGCATGTAGGGAATCTCTACAGAGTCGCTAGGGTTTCCTCAACAAATTCCTCCACCGTTGAAACATCATTATCTGGGGGGTTCTAGTTGATGTCATTGTTATCCATGTTAAATACTAGCTTAAATCCAACTTAACTTTGAATATATCAAGATTATAGAGGGATGAAATCTCTTTCGGTGCAAATAATTTGATTATTTCTAATGGGTTTATACTACTTGTAGCGATGCTCAATTCCATAGAACTCAAAGCTTATGGAGATATGAATACTGTAGAAATATTTTTGTTTTTTTTAACAAAATTTAGGAGAATTTGTATTATAAAAGTTGTTGTCTAAGCTAAACAGAGTTACAAAAATAGTTGACCTTATATTTCCAAATTGGCCAACTCTTTATTTGTTGAAAACACAAGATACAATTCTACACAAAAACCGCATCCCGGTATTTCTTACATGTATATATTCTAAAAAAGGTTCTTAAGATCATGATTTATTTACATAACATGAAATTTAATGGAAAATGTGATGGCTATTTTCCCCCTCCAAGTTACCCTTGGTTGGATGGATGAGATCCTTGATTTCCAATGTCCATATATTTGAGCATCTCGTACATTATATTGTACTCCTTGAAACTAGCGTGAACAAAGTTGCTATAAATCCTATGGTTGGAGGATTCTAGCTGAGATTTTTTTCTTAAATTGAGAACCAAATTCTTGAGTGAGTGGTACTCTTCTTCCAATGCATCTATTTTTTATTTTGTTGAGCTATTACATCCACGAATATTGAATTATGATCATTACAATGGTGTTCATTCTCATGTATCTTTGTTGTCACTAAGAAGACTAAGGTCCAATTACATTGGATGGTTTCCTCATGCTAGTGAAGGGCCCTATGAATTTCTTGAACTTGACTATAATCCATGGAACCTATGTAAGTAATAAGTAAATGTTGCCAATTTCGGGTAGTGATATTCTCAAGATGAAAAATAAAACTTGTAGACGAAAACATCAAATAGGTCACACTGTGCACCCAACCAAAAATAATCACTATAAAAAATACATTGTGCATCCAACCCAAGAAAAATAACAGACTACTTAACTCAAAGATTCACCTAGAGATTGAATTGCAAAGGGACCAGACCCCCTTGAGGAAATATCTAGAGCATAGAAAGAAAGTAGACCACAAAATCTAAACCCCAAAAATTGCAGTGAAATAAAGAGTAGCTCTAGGGAAGAATGAGAGCCCGGTCTTGAGAAAATAAATTAGGAGCCAAAGTGTTGAAAATCCAAGACACATAACCCAAATTCCATGAACTAGGAAATTCCAAAGATGAACACAAATTGGAGCTAGTTACTATAAACTAGAATTCCAAATCATGATTTACAAACTAGGTGAGGCTCTTACCAGGCCATTATCGAGAAGATAAACCTTGCTCCAACCAATGATGCTAAATCCTAAAATTATTTCCATTATCCCACCTTATTAGCGATATACCTCAATCGAATATTCAAAGGATAGAGTGAATTGAAGTTTAGGAATGCAAAGAAATGGATCATAGGTCCTTTCATATCCATGAAACTTGTATGGAATCCATTATACTTAATGTCGAGAAAAGTGGAGGTATAATGTGATTTAACATTCCTTCATTATATTGATAAGACAAGTTAAGGTATTGGTTGATAACATATACCCCCTCTTTTCCTAAGAACCCCAATTTCTAATGATGTTGACTCATTTTCTTATGAATCTACTTTATGATTATGCTCTTGAAGAATCTAATAAAATTGTTTTTTTTTTTTTTAAAGTGGTTGGCTTCTTTATGAGAATTATATATTATGGAAGCCATATTTTTATTTTTCAAGTTACAAAGCCTAGGGAAAACCCTCGAGTACTTCCCCTCATTTCGACAATGATACCTAGGGTAAACCCTAGAATCTTCGAGGCATAAGGCCAATCAATAATAGGGCTCGAAGTCATTACAATAATATACTTGTTAATAGGTCAGCATGTCACTTGTGAGAATTGAACCTGGGTGGGGAGGATAACAATCATTCCTCCCAACCACCAGAGCTAAAACTGATTTACTTTATGGAGGCTATCTTAATGTCAAGAGAGGAATATTTTTCTCACGTGAGTTTGATAATGGTGCTTGAGTCTCCAATGACAATCAAACACTAGATCCCCTATTTGAGTGCTACAAGTAAGACTTGGAGAAGAGCATAGACTTCTTCTTGGTTTTTTGTGGATTCATCTAGACCCTAGGAAAAATTTACCTCTAATTTTCCTTCGAGATATAGTATGATCCCCCCAAACCTTCCACCCCTATAGAAATGAAATTTTGACTATTGTTAAGATATTTATATTTGCATTGTAACAATATTTGTGTGTGTGTGTGTTGGAGATTGTATTTTTATTTGTTTAAATTTGGTATTGTTATTTTTATCTCTTTATATTAAGTGGCTTTTATAGTATATGTACATTATTGTTTCTCTTTTATATGTATACATATATATTTTTATTTCGATTTGTATTTTTATTGGGCTAATATATGGAATTATTTATATTATTTGTTATAAGCATTATAAAAAAAAATCAAGCTGACATATGATGGTATTATTGTTATCCACAATACAACATCTTCCCTATATTGGGTTGTAAAATCACCTTTCCACACAATTAAATGCAACATGTTGAACCAACAATCCCTACATATAATCATTGGCAAGTTGGTTTGATGATTGAGATATTTAGATCACATTACCATGCTAAATTTAAAAAAAAAAAATTGTTTGCCAAAACCTTTTGGTCTCTCTCGAAGTTTGATAGATCCAAGGTTGACATGGATCTACACCAATATATGTACATACTTAACTATATATATATACTTAGCTATATAGGAAAAAATAGAGTTTTGTGTGTGTACTTAACCATGGATCTAAGATCCCCGGATGGGGTGACACGCGACGATGCCTCGCCACATGGCTCAACATCAAGCCATAGCATAAATGCTGATGGCTGCCACCCATCCTCTCCGCAATTATGATGGTAGCCGACCATTATGGACGCTATATGGAGGAGGGACTCCTCCCTCATGTGAAAGCTCTCGCTTAGACCGCACTCAACATGACAGGGTTTATGGATAGCCAGGAAAATCCGTCACTTGGTAATTTGAAATTTTGAGTGCCTGGACAGAGTTGGTTCGCTCTCATTTTGGACCTCCCCATCGGTTGGGAGCTCCGGTGCAGCTCTGGTTCCTTATCATCTTGGCTCACTTTCGTTTCGCTGCATTCTCTCTGCATTCTTATCCACCCCTCAGCAACAATGACCAAGAAGCGAGGAAGGCCTCGCCATGGCTCGACCCGGTACACCCAAAAAGAGCAAAGGAAAAGGAGGAAGAACCTGGAGCACGCTCTGTCGATGGAAACTTCCATTCTCCAGAAGAGGGCTCGCGCTGACCAATTGGCTCTACATGCCATTATTGCTGAGACTGGGACAGAGCATAGCAGTCATACCATGGCAATTGAGCTTGGAAGCAGTCTGGAGGGAGGCGTCGTGGATGAGTTTTGAACTTGCTATGTTGAAGAAACATCGTTCCTGGAGGAATTAGTGACCACCCTGGAACCCCAAGCCATGACGTTGGACTTACAGAATGGTAGTGGTCCTAAAGACGAGACGGTAGACGAATTCCCTGTGTGTATCATTGAAGAGATACCGTGGATGGGTGACTACAGCCCCACCAACCATGCTGAGAAGGCAACGATTGAGGACGAGGCTCGGGACAAGGCTTACGCCGAAGGGAACGTGGACGAGACCAGACCAGGGATGAAGGAGGAAGCGGCCGGTGCAGGACTGAATGAGATCGAGGCCAGAGCTGGGATGAACGTGGAAGTGGGGAACGAAATCTTTGACGATGCAAGTAATCATGACTTGCATGGTCCTTTCCTCCGTGCAGAGCATCTGGCTCTGGTGTTCGAACTCCAAGGCCACATGGAAAACCAGGAGCACAAAGCCCTTCTCATGGGACAAGGTTTGGACTTTCTCCTTGACGCATACTCCAATGCTCCAACAAAGAGAAAATGTCCATTCTGTGCACAACCATTCGCCATCCCAGCCAGGTCCACGTGGCAGACAGGCAAGGGCGACAAGTCACCAGGTATCTAGGTTCTCCTTTGCTAGTTTGTTTTATGTTTAATCATGTTGTTGCTACATGTAAACTTGACCTATGGCCATCTATCCTGGTTTCCTTTGGGCATGACAGAGGGCAAAACAATTTTCCAAACTATGCTGGTTTTCAGTAAAACGACAACATTTTTGGTGGCTCAGAACTATATCTCTGTGTATTTTTTCAATGTTTCTCTGATAACTTAATATAACAGGTACTATCTTTTTTACTTAAAAAAAAAAAAAACCATGGATCTAAGATTATATGGGTATGGGTACATCAAATTTGGAAAAGGATTAATATGATTGTAAATGTATATTAATAATACAAAACATTTATTTATAAAAAAAATAAAACTTTACATATAATGTTGAAATAAATTGCAAGTCTTACTATTATAAAAAAAAAACTTTACATATAATGTTGAAATAAATTGTAAGTCTTACTATTATAATAGAATAACGAATAAGGAGAATGATATGCTGAATTTTATTCCACAAAGATGACATATATAAATATATTATCTCTCACACAAAAACAAAGATGACATACATAAATATACTTTATCTACATGAGTATGTTAATAGTCATGCATATATGGTTAATAACATGTGTTTCCTCTTGAGAGTTCATAAGTTCAAATCCAGAAGGGTACCTCCGTAGAACTTAGTGACTTGTTCGTGACCTTAAAATATCCTCCAAAAAAATCCATAACTTTCACTAATTTATCATAATAACATTGCATTTTTTTTTTTAATTTATATCATTTGTTTGGAATATTTAAATTTATATCATTTGTTTAGATAATTAAAAACTATTAATTTTAACATTGTGTTATTACAATCCAACTTCAAAGTGAGAAACTATCAAACCTAATTATAATTATATAACTCTTTAATTGCTCAAATTTAAACCTAAATTGTAAAAAGTGAATTATATTTCTATGTGATTATTAGTTATGTACACCTTTTGAAATGAAAGGCCGGGAAGTTTGCGTTGATAAATACTTGAATAAATAAACTTTATAATAAATTTTTATATTTATATTTATTTTTGTTACAAAAATATTAGTCAAATGATTTATGGACGTATATTATTTTATTATTTTATAAGATTATTGTAAAATAATGTTGAAACAATAATAAATTTTTATAGTGTTTTGTTTACTTTAGGAAATTTTTTGATAGAATAACAAGGGTGCATCACAACATATACTTGTCACTATGCAAGAATTCAGAATAGCTAAATGTAAAACATTGAATGAGAATGTATAGTCGTGGGTAGAACAAAGTTGGAATAAGGGCAGATACCTGTATCAACCTCTGTAACTCTTGCTTCTAGCAGATATATTTCATGTCAGTTGACGTCCAAGAACTAAGAAGCGGAGAAGCAATACACTCCCAATTGATTAGATAAGACCATAGATAATAAAAAAATGAATTCAGTAAGGTAGATTCATCCCTAAGGGTCAAACCCCACTTGCACGATTCATGGGGAGGAATATGTCTCGTAGAAAGAATACAAATATTTGACTCACATTTGGGAAGATCTCTTCAAGTTGGCTTAAAGTCTAGACCCTTTAGACTACAAGATCTATTTGTCCCGCATCATAGTAGAGGAGTTGACAATAAAAAGCCAATTGGAATAAGGCACAACGACATAGAAGCAGAGGTAGAGGACAGAGGAGGAAGCGAGGTCTCAAGGTCCTGAGTAGATGTAGTTAGGTTCCATCCCACCTAACCAATTGTCCTCTCACCGGTTATCCCTATGCTATCTATCCCTTTATTCGGGGATAGAAAAGACCTAAACAAATGTAGACGTCAAAGACAATACATTTGAAACAAGAGAACAAGAATCTAACTCAAGGTTGCAACTGAACAAAGACGCAGGGCAAGGAAATAAGAAAGACTTTGAGTTATGTCGGTGACCCCAACCCTCTTGTCCATCTCTCAACTATATAATATTCCTTGTATATCAGGTTATTACTAGTATTCCCAGTAGGGAAAGCGAATGTAATCTGGAGAAAACAGGGTTGGATTTCATTCCTAAGTAATGATACTCGATGCATTCTATGCCCTATATGAATCGATGGACTCTATACATGATTTTTTTCTTACTCAATGTTGTTGTGCATTATTGCTAATATGAATTCAAGCGGTTTCCTAATTGGAACAAATGAGTAGGGTTCAAAATTTCTTGGATATTTCATTCTATATTGGGTGATAATTGTTGCATGCATGTGAATTGTTGGTCCTAAAGTCTGGACCTGACTACTAAAGGGAAAAGCTAGGCCACCTCAAGTTTAGAATAGTTGATTTTAATTTTTGTTGGTCAGTTAGAGGGTTGGTTCTACCAAGATAGTAACATGGTTGGGTTGGAAACCAGACTTGGAGGAGGGTTGTCGTTGGATAGTGTCACACAAATGACAGACAAGTGAAATAATAAACACAAAGGGAAACAACAAACCACTCAATGAATGATCTGCTGCAAGAAGTTTAATACTTAAAATATCATTTCAAGGCATTAAACATGTATCAAAAACACAATTACTCCCTCAGGTTGGGATAAAAACAAATATTCACCAAGCATTAGCTGTTTTCATAGATTACAGATCAATAAAGACAAGTTATACAATAGCCGAAGGAAATGAAATGTACTTTGCAAAAATAAAAAACTGCATTCAAGATAGGATAAAAACACATGAAGATTTGAACAAAACATTGTCATCAGAAGTATATTCACCAGGTAGAGAGCTTTAATCCATGCATAGGATGAGTCCAACCAGTCTGATGTATTGCTATCCTTCCCCCAAAAACTCTGACCATCAAAACATACAGAAACTGCATATTTATCAGGGGTGCAGAGGATCTCATCCATCTGGGACTGAGACTTAACTCTATATTAACAATTGTAGAATGACTTATTAACTTGACTAAAACATTGTTGGAGTACAACAATTTATACTTCATACTTGACTTAATAAAAAAGAGTGGTTCTTATCACACATAGAAGACCACTTATTATGCTTTAAACTAAACAAAGTCTTGAACTGAATAATTGAAAACTGACACTAGCGATGAAACTAGACTAATGCGAGCGCTGGAATGAAATGAGATTGTGGCAGAAACTGATTCAGAGTGACAGAGTTGAGTTATGCATTGATTATGGTGTGCACACGCGTTATTGGAGGCCATTGAAGACAATTGGATGTGCAGCGTGAAAATTTCCCAGAGTGACGTGGTGACCTGACGTCATATAAGCATGTGATTGTGGAAGTTGTCGAGGGTGGTTTGGACCCACACCGCTCCAATTTATACATTATATAAATTGGAGCGGTGTGGATCCAATTAAATAATATATATAACATACTTTGGCATTTTTTTTTTTTTTTTTAATTTATAAATTATAATTGTAAATAATTTTTTAAATACTTTGATCATTTATACATTTTTTGTCATATAATTTTATATTAAGAATTATGTATAAAATGAATAAACACTTTCACATAGAAAAAATTAAGATTTTGTTTAAAAGGAAGTTATATATATATATATATATATATATATATATATATATATATAAGGTCACTGCCAAGACATCACTAAATACTTTGATCATTTACACATTTTTTGGCATATAATTTTATATTAAAA
>ML782669.1:497099-517565 GCA_009831015.1 Picea engelmannii
ATAAAGATAAATATCAATCCTTTTATGAGTGACATGGTAACATCATAGTGGAATGACACACATATTATAATATTCAAATGTTAAAACAGGGCAACGCTTAAGGGTGATTCAGGATGACATCACAATTATAAACTACATCAAATGTAAGGAAGACAAGGTAATTCAGGAACTTTACCACTCAATTCCACCATCGTGTCTCATTATAGTAGTACAAATATATCTAATATATGGGATGTCAATGTAAACAGGAAAATATAATAAGTACAGTTAATCCAACAGTGGTAAAAGCAAGTAGGTAAATTGTAGGTTAACCATTGGGCTCAAGCTGCCTGGACCGTAGGATTTCTGTAATTTTTTATAAATAGGGATATCTCTATATTCCAACCAAGAGTGGCAATTGTAGCTGGAACCAACTGGTGAATGGAGGCGTTTTATTACTCTCAGGCAAACCTAACTAGATTGGGAACAAAAACACAGATCATTCAATGCGCAGATTATTAACCATTAAACACGTCCTATTTCACACTGTCCATGCAAACACAGCCAATAAACACAGACAGAGGTATGCCATTAGCCACAAACCACTTAAAACGCCCATTCAATACTTGCCACGGTGTGAAATAACACCCAATCGAATTTTTCCCACTGTACATAACAATCGCCCAGTAACATCATTGCCATTGTGTGTAAAATAAAAATGCAGACCATTGAAAGCTCTGGAACGCAGAATTAAGGAACGCCCAAGGTATCGGTTAATAATGCAGATATTTAAACATTAACACGCAAATTAAAAACGCCCAATGCATCAGTCACACTATCATTAAACATCTAACACGCAGGTTTAAAAGAAACTCCCAATGCATCGATAGAACGCCCAACAAACAGTTGCAAAAATGCCCCAGATCAGTTGTAAACAAAACGCCCAAGATAACTGTGCATAACGCCCAACACCCAAATTTCCCATGGTGTAATATGAATACGCCCAACATAATTTTAAAAACGCCCAAAATCATTAAGAACGCGGATCATTAAAGAACGCAGAGTATTTAAAAAAAAAAAAACGCAGACCCCAATGAAAAAATGAAAAACAAAGATGTTTGGGCGAGTACGCAGACCCCCAAATAAAAATGAAAGTACAGAGCTTCAAGTGGCGTTCAGATTGCCCATAGATTGCAGTTACAAAAAAAACGCCCAACAAAATGAAAAAGACACAGTTCATGAAACCATTAAAACGCAGACCAATAACGCCCCGACGCATTGCCGGAAGGTAACGAATTTGACAGGATAAATTGAAATGCTGGGTTAAATTGATTCGCCAGATGATAAACAATTTGCCAGAGGTAAAAATGAATTAAAGGAGGTATTCCCGAGATAAACAATTTCTTTTTTTTTCGAGTAACCATTAACAAGACGAATCGCCAGAAGCAATTTAACACTAACCATTTCTAAACAATTTTGCCAGAATTAAAATCATACGTTAGCCACTCGCCTGCTTCGAAGACATCCCGCACTCCGTGCCGTGTCCGCTCTCCTTGTCGCTCCCGCTCACCGACCGCAGAAATCTCACCGGTACCTCCCAGCCAAACGCTAGGGGTACCCTACTTCCCCCTGGGATGATCAGATAAAATATTATGCAAAACAAATTAAACGTATAGTAATGAGAAGGGACGTTGTATACCTTTGGGATGATCAGATAAAGTGATAGTATGAGTCTAAATATGGGTGATCAAGAGTATAATAGTGGCAAAAAGTATAGGGAAAAAGGTACATTGTGTGGTCCTAACACCTTTCTTCATTCCCTTGGTTGGTGGGGGGTGGGACAATATTAGAGTAAATATTATTACATTTAATCTAATATTGCCCCACCCCCCACTCTCATATATGAGGTATTACATTTACTCTAATATTGTCGCACTCCCCACCCTCATAATAACATTTACTATATTATTGCCCCACCCCCCACCCTCATATATGAGGTATTACATTTACTCTAATATTTCCCCACCCCCCACCCTCATATATGAGGGTGGAGGGTAGGGAAATATTAGAGTAAATGGCATTCCCTTGGTTGTTGAATTGGTTTGGTTTTAAGGATTTCTCTTTCTTGTATTTGGATATCATTTTTTCCCTATCACTTGTGGCTCACAAGTGAGGAATTCATTGAGGCTTCCCGTGGTTGATAATTATCATGGTGTGAAGTGGGTTGATAGTTCTGAGGTTTTTCTTAGAAATTATGTGTTGATTAATGGTGGAAATGTATGTATTTGTCCGATCCTTCCTCAATCTAGAAGTTGGTTGTGTTATCTGTCTTATAATCCTCAATCTGGTCTTTTCTATTTAGAATAATACTTATTTCTGGTGTCATTTTGGTATTATTCTGGTATTGTTCTGGTTATATCATTGTGTTCTTCCATTTCTAGCTAAAATATTTATGTCCTGCATACTCTTTTATATCTGGAATACTGCAGTGTTTGGGGGGGTGTTGGAGATATTACACACTCACCTAGGTAATTTGTTTCCTAAGGTTGATAGTCCAATGTTGAGAACACTTCCTTAGATGAGAATATTCCTCTACAAAATAGGGCACCCCTCTTCAGTTCAGAGTTAATTACACTCAATTAGACTAGTGGAAGTCACGCATTCATGACAACCTCAGTTTTATCACTAGAAGTTGCATGTGTTTCTCTCACTTCCACATGTGTGACTCAATTAACTGATGATTACATGGATTAGTTAACTAGGACTAGGTGGTAGATTACTTTGGTTTCTGTCAATGAGTGTCTAGATCTCTCTAGCACTACTATAAAGACTTCACTTAGCCATATAGAGTATATCATGTGTATTTTACCATTTTACTCAACAATGAATACAATTCTATAGCTTGTTTTATCTCATCTCTTCTCTCCTTCTCTCAATTTGCAAGCTTTGTATGAATTGTTATTAACTAGATTCTTTGTGTAGGATTCACCACAATTCTATAACCCCCAATAGAATAATTATTTATCATGATCCTTATGATCAACATGAAATCCCTGAATATCAAAATCTTAGATATCTGAAAAAACCTGACCAATTTTAACCCAACAAAAAGACTATAAGCCTCCTCATTGAAATAATCTCCATGTTCCTGATTTTTTTTTTAATTTTAATAACATTTTTATATAAATATTATTAATTCAATAATCAAAATATTTTTATATAAATTAAGTTAGTTTTAAAGATGCTACTCTCGTTAAGTTCTACCCCTTTCAATGATACACTTTCATACAAATAGTTAAAGATTTATTTATACAAAAAGTTAAAGGTGTGTGCAAGTTTCAATGTAATAGTCCTTAAAACTTAACATTTTAGCTAAAGTTAAAATTGTTTATAAAACTTAATATTTCAAATAAAGTTGGTTTAAAAAGAAAAAGAAAAAGCAGAAATGGAAGATAATATATTAAAAAGGATGGCAGTTCACCTACCTAGATACCACAATTACAATGTGGTGAAGATAGGTGTTGTATTAGGGTTGGTTGAAAGGTTTGTGAGAGATGTAGGCAAAATGAAAACTCTCTAACTTAGGTAAAAAGTCAACCAATAAAAATTTGGGATTGATTGTGGATGAGGAGGAAACATATACCATTGTTATCGACCATCCCAAATGATCATAATACTCTTCTATTAAATATTCAAATGGTGCATGTTATTGTTTAATATTATATTTATGATTAGATATAATGGGTTATGTTATTTTATATTTATAATTTTGTTATTTTAATGTGTTAATTTATATTGAAGATATTTTAATTTTTAGATATTGTTTAATTTTTAATAATATTATTGATTATTATTATTCAAAAATTATTATTATTATTAATATTAATTGTTAATAATGAAAATCTTACTTTTTTATATTACATATAAATTCATATATATATATATATATATATATATATATATATATATATATAATTTAATACATAAAAATTCCTTTTAATAAAAAGATAAAATATATATTCCTTTTAAAGAGGGGGTGCTATCGTTAAACCTATGAAAGTGGACATGTGAATATGGAGACAGCATTCGACATGTGAACATGGAGACAACTTTTTCATCTTTTTATAATTCGGAGTGGAAGATGAATGGAAATACTCATTTTGTCTAGGGAATGTATTCTCACAATGATTCCAAGTGGAATTTGGAATTACATTACTTTTATTGGTTTTCAGTTTTATTAGGTTTTTAGTTTTATTATGCTAGACCAGTATATCAATAGTAATATGTGATTCATTTTCAAGATGACAAAGAAACATATAAAATAGAAAAGTGAAATATATTAATAAAAAAAATGAAATTTGATCTTGTCAAACTATTAAATTGTTTTATGTTTTTAGTGTTAAAAAATTATAGATCTTTATAATTTAATTCAAAAAAATTATAATCTCAATGTGTAGGTTTTTATAATTAGTTATAATATTATTTGAGATTTCTAAAAATAATTTGTGTATAAAATATTGAAACTTCTATTAGAAACATCATGTATAATAAGTGAAATGTCCACTCTAAATATTGGACATTTCAATCTTTTATACATAATTTATTTCAAGAGTCACACAAAAAAATGTAATTTATTCCTTTTTTATATTAAATTATAAAATTATTAACCTTCCAACTATAATAATATATTAACCTTAAAATCAATTACATAATTCTTTTACATCTACCAAACTTTAATTTAAATCTTTCAATATTAATTTACCAAACTTTCAAAATTTATTATCAAATAAAGCAATCTAGGTTTAATCCATTTACAATAATTTTAAAACCACCAGTCAACTTCCATTCCATTCCTAATTAAAGAATAAGAATAACATAAAACAAAATAAATGGATGCATCAAAGAAAGCAAGCAGAAAGTGTTATAAACAATGCATTGATAAAAGGTTAGAGCGTGGAGAATAAATTCATATAACCCTAAAACTATATGGATGTATTAAGTATGTTGGATTAACTCTAGGAAATACAATAACCTAGAGTTGTCAAATTTATAGGTACGATGAGGAGACATCTTTTTCATAATATACTTATGAATTTAGTGAATAATCATGTGTAAGATATTTTTTTGCCCTAGTCTTAATTAACATCGTTATGTTTGCTATGTAAAAAATTGATAATTGTTATTAGAATATTATTTTAAAAAATGTATAATTATATATAAAAATATAAAATAAAATATTGTTTCTAATATTATTAAAACTATATATATTATTTTGTATAATTGATATCTGTAGTCGTCATAGTTTTTAATATGCATTAAAATCAAATTCAAAATTGGATTGGCTTAACCCAAAATATTTGAGTATATAACACATAGTAGAAGATTACCAAATGATCGAAAGTCATGTTAACATATTTTTATTACTCGGAAAAAGGATTAACATTGAGGAGGGTTTTCAGAAAAAGAATAATTTTAAACGTTTATCAAACCAAAGGGTATTCTTCTATATGCACATGTCCCCCATTTAGTTTTGAAAGTGGTTTTTAATTAGTTTGGTTATGTCATGAAAACTTGGTTGTATTCTAAAAACTTGTTCAACATAGAGAACATCTTGGAGCCAAAGAAAAATTGCATGATCTGGTCCATGGGGGAACTAGGTAGTTATATTTGTCAAAATCTTGATTCAGGTTCTGGAAATATATACATATCCTAATTTGTCCCGACTTCTTTATGGCGGGCACCATATTTGACACTCAGGTTGAATGGAGGATCTTGAAGATGATTTGGGTGTCTAATGGATTCTTCAATTCCTTATAGATGCATAGTTCGATATTTGGATGTATCTTCCTCGGCTTTTGTTGGAATGGTTTGACACCTTCTTTAATTGGAATCACACGTTGAATTATCTAGGTGTCATAAGTCTTCATATCATAATAAGTCCATACAAATACATCATGGCACTTCTTGAACAACTGTATAAATGTATGCTTTTTTGCCTTTGAACAGTAGGTTCCCAAGTTGATATACTCGGGTTTTTCAGAGGTCCCTGGGTTGACCAGAAAATGCATCATGGTTGAATTGTTGGGCTTTGGATTTGCGGGCCTCCTGAACTTGGTCTGCAATTCAAACAGATTTTCAAGCAACAACATGCTTTTTGGGATGGAATTTGTCTTGATTTTGCTTACTTCATTCTGATATCTTTGAATCTCTTTTTCATGAGCTTCATCATCTATTACTGACTCTTAGGAGACATCTGATCTAGTAAGGAAGTTGATGATTTGAGTATCATTATTGAATACCCTCTAGTTTGTGATGTTATCTAGTATGGAAGGCATGTACATTATTTCAACAAAGAAACCATCGTTAAGAGGTGTATATTTAGAAGCTACATTTTCCAAAATGTCTTCAATGGTGTTCTGGAAGTGAGGTATAGATTCAATATTAAAATCTTCTAAGGAATAAAGTAAATCCCGTACCTATTTTTGGTAACCTCTTAGATGCGGAGACATGAAGTGAATAGTATTTCTTACCTGTCAAACCATTATTTCATAATCATCGAACACCTATAAGCATTTTACCTTCAGGTCAATGGATGTCTTCAAACCTTGGACCAAGGCTTCATATTCTATGGTGTTATTGGTGCATTCAAATTCCAATCGACAGGATATGAGTGTTTTTCATAAGTGTGGATCGATGAGGATACATCATGCTCGGGCTCCATGTTGGGATTTGGAGCCATCAAAAAACATAGTACAGACGTCATTATATATGGGTGGATTAATACTACAATAACTTAATTATTTTAATACCATACAAGAATTATCATCAGTTTGATCACATGGAAGGAGCTCAAACTGGGTGTCTATGTGCGTTTGGGATGGCTTTCTTTTATAACAACCATGATCAGTCTCCAGGAAATAATTTTCCAAAACAGAGTGTGCAAAGTTGATGGGTTCGTTTTTACCTTCTAATTCAATTACTTTTTGTTTCATATGAGCTTCACTATTTACATGAATCTAATTGGGTTTAGCTTTGTATGGCAGCCATAGGTGTGACAAATCCATATAAAAATAACCTTGGAGTTTGGGAGACCAATCCCTACTTAACAACAAACCATAGCTATCAAGAATGTCAACAACAACAATGTCAATCACCTAATGAACCCTTGGGTCTAAGGCTAATACAATCTACACATATTTTAGTTATCCTCTGACTTTTACATCAAACCTATCTAATTGTATGATTCTTGTAGTAGTCATTTGTGGGACAATGTTTATTCTTTGACATATCAAATAACACATGATGCTGGAAGAAGCACTAGAATCTACCAAAAAATTGTGTACGTTGAAATTAAATATTTCATACGTGAGCAGAAAAGGAGGAGTCTCGAACCTCGAATAAGTGCCTATGTTTGTTGCATTGATGACATCTTTGATTCCAACATTATGGATTTCTCTTTTTTCCGTAGTCTTGGGACTTTTGTCAACCACAACCATGGTTTTCTTTTGAGAGTTGAACATATCAATAAGGAGATCACGATGTTGTGGCAGTGTGCAGATATCATACATGGAAATGTCGGCCTTAGTCTTCTTCATGTCCTCAATAACACTGTACTCTAAAGTGCACATTTCTGGTTTTTTTTTTGGTGTACTTGGTTGTGGATCCTTAGCTTTATTTTTGGCTATTGGATTGTTTGGTTTAGTGTTGTTTGTTGTTGGGTTCAATGTATTAGGTTTGTTGTTATTAGTTGGAATAGTTGTGTTAGACTTCTCACTGGAATTGGTTGGAGTTTGGGTGCTTGGTTTTGATATTACGACAAGGGGGATGATTTTCCTGAGAGGGATGTTGGTCGTTGGGGGAGAAGAGGTACTTGGGAAAATGCCTTTTCTACTTAGATTGTAGTTTCTGGGGGCATATTTTATAACAGGTGTGTCTCCGATCAACACTTCCTCAATTTGTTCATCGTCTAAATTGATATACCAATCCCATAGGGACATAAATGACTCTTGAGGGGTCTCCTCAATTGTTTTGTCACTTCATGTTTCAGTGGGTTGTTCATCATTTAGACTCTGTTGATCTAGAAGTTGATTAATAACATAGGTCATGGATTTAACCCATTGTGGACAGGTTTTCTCATAGTCATTTTGTTGATGATATGAGAAGAATTTTTCGCTCTCGAAGGTATCTGGAATCAACGTGAGTTGTTGTGCTTTAGGTGGTTTGTACTGGTTGTCACTCCTCTTGAAGAATGTACGAAAAGGTATATTTCTTGAAGGCCCTTCTCCAGTGATCTTCTTGATATTGATAACTTCATTAGACAACTTCTTGACTAACTTGACTATGCTCTTTATATCCATCGGTTCCTTCTCATGAGGTTTTGTCAGCAATAGAGGTTTATTTCCAACCAACTTGGCTTCTCCGGAGTATGGGTGATTTTCGTAAGAGGATAATTCTTTCTCAACTATCTCATATTCATCGAAATTGAGATCCAAAGTGTTCCTATGAGATCGCTTGAAAAACATGCCTATAGAAGGAACTAGAGTTGAAGTGTAGTATTTGATGGCTAAGGATTGGGATGGAGTTGTGTCAATAGTAAAATTAGTGAGGATTGTAATGAATCGTTGGTTGAAGTCCTTCACTTTCTCTCTTTTTCCTATTTTAATGGCTCCCAACTCCTTATACAAGAATGCGATGGTTTTTCGCTCACCAAATTTTCCAATAAAATCCTTCTAAAAATCTTCCCAACTAGTTATGGAACTAGGGGGAAAATTGAAATACCATGTAGAAGATCTTCTCAGGAAGGTGTAAGGAAATATCTTATAGACCACATATTTGTGTTAAACATTTAGAAGGAGGGTGGCTAAAAAATTTTTTTATGTGATCTTCTAGCGAGCCAGGCCTATCAGGGTCAAATTTGTGATCTAGGGGATCAAATTTTGCTCAAAAAGCAAAGTGCTCAGAATTTCTTCAAAACAGGCACGTGTGTAGGCATTTTCCTCACGATCCCAACACAACTTGAACGGGTTCAAACGGATGTCATATGAGTGAGATATCATGTTTTTTCCATTTTTTCAAACATGCAAAATTTTGCACACTGTACAGTCCATACAATGATGACATGGAAAGGTACGGTCCCACACACGGCAGGTGACGTGGACTAGCCATTGTGCATAGGTGTTGATTTGGTAGGCTGACTAGGCAGGTTATGTGGCAGATACGTGGATGAATGGTTTCTTGACACGTGGCGTCTGGGTGGCAAGTAATATGGTGCCACGTGGCCCAGTCATGGGCTGCCACATGTCACCCCTCCAATGCATAAAATTTGTGGTAGTTCACAAGGGTCGAACCGCCACCAACCCACCTATGCATTAGTTCTTAACCCTATACTCCTTCATATTTATTTGAATTGAATGTAATGTTTGGTTGGCGGAGTAGGCCCCAGCCCCCTAGTTTATATAACACACGACCGTAACATATAACCAGTGGTGTGGAAACTCTCCAACTCATAGCCCTGGTTGTATGTGGTGTTATCATATGACCGTTCCACACTCTACGTTGGCGTGGGGTTGCAAAACTCTCCACAACAACAGCTCGACACTTGGCGCCTTAACCAACGGTCCTCCGCCCACGCGCCAAGCCACATGTCAACACAACATCCATTTCTACAACGAGCCCAAGATAGGCATTGGGACGTGGCCATATGCCCCCCCATGCGACCAACACCTCCGCTCTAAGGGGCACTAATCACGCTAATTGTTCAACATTTTTTCACGAATTGTAGAGTGTGTGTGGTGCTGGGTTTTTGGCCCAGTAACGCTACGGGAGTCGGGTTAGTCACACACAAGTGCGAATTGGAGAACCAAAGACAACAATATTGAAGGGGAAACTTTTTAGGAGGATATCTTCTTCATTTTTTGGCCAAACCAGGTGCAGAAAGAGCTCAGCTAAGGGTTGTGTTTCAATTTTTAGTGTTAAAAATTTACAGATCTTCACAATCCAATTTAAAAGAATTACTTGAAAAATGTAATCTTAATGTGTAGGTTTTTATAGTTAGTTATAATGTTGTTTGAGCTTTCTAAAGATAATTTGTGTATAAAATATTGAAACCTCCACTCAAAACATTGTGTATAATAAGTGGAATGTCCACTCAAAATATTGGACATTTCAATATTTTATACACAATTTATCTCAAAACTCAAACAAAAAAAATGTAATGTATTATTTTTTCTCAATTTTTATATTAAATTATAAAATTATTAACCTTCCAACTAAATTGATATGTCAACCTTAAAATCAATTACATAATTCTATGACATCTATCCAACTTTAATTTAAATCTTTCAATATTTATTTTCAATAAAACAATCAATGTTTAATCCACTTACAATAATTTTACGCCACCAATCAACTTTCATTTCATTCCATTCCATTCCTAATGGAAGAACAAGAATAACATAAAACAAAATAAATGGTTGCATCATAGAAAGCAGAAAGTGTTCATAAGCAATGTATGGACAAAAGGTTAGAGCGTGTAGAATAAATTCATATAACCCTAAAACTATATGCATGTATTAAGTATGTTGGATTAACTCTAGGCAATACAATAACCTAGAGTTGTCAAATTTATAGATACCATGAGGAGACCTCTTTTCATATTATACTTATGAATATTATACTTATGAATTTAGTGAATAATCATGTTTAATATATATATTTATTTTTCACTGGTCTTAATTAACATCGTTATGTTTGTAAAAAATTGATAATTGTTATTAAAATATTATTTTAAAAAAATGTATAATTATATATAAAAATATAAAATAAAATATTATTTTTGAATATTAATAAAATAATATATATATCATTTTGTATAATTGGTATATGTAGTTGTCATAGTTTTTAATATGAATTAAAATCAAATTCAAAATTGGATTGGCTTAACCCAAAATATTTGAGTAAATAACACATATTAGAAGATTACCAAATGATCGAAAGTCATGTTAACATTTTTTTATTACTTGGAAAAAGGATTAACATTGAGGAGGGTCTTGAGAAAAACTAGGAATGTCCTCTTTCATTTTTAAAGAGGTGGTACTCCATTTTGTTAAAATACAGATTTTGTTTGTTGATTTTGTTTGTTGAATTTTATGGATGGATGGACAAGTGCTATGCAAAAACAATCCAGGTGGTTTTTGATTTTCAAAAAAATGTACGATTCTTAAGAAAACCAAATATTATTTAAGCACAATGATGCCTAAGAAAAGACCAACCAATTTCTATCATCGATAGAAATTAAAGAATAATAGCAAGATTCTATAATAAGTAGGTTTGTTCAAGACACATATATTTTCCCTCCTTTCACATAATATAAGCAACATAAAATGATGAGGAATTTGAAAGAAGAAAGTAAACAGAAAAGATGTCATAGATCATCCAAAAAAAAATTAAAATACTATCGCATTATAAATCAAATAAGTTTGAAAAGAATCATTTACTCAAAATTCTATTTATCAACAACCAATATAGAATTATTAAAACTACATGAAACTTGAATGGTTCTCTGTGGAGCAAAATTAAGCAGTCAATTCTCAATATGAATCGTTCAAAACTATCAAGATTAATAGGGATCAAAATCCAGGACTAAAATCCTATCATTTATTCTTAAATGAATATTCAAATCTTTTTCTCTCATGATATGGGAGGGGGCTCTTGCAGACCTGGAATATTGGGGAAGGTTCTCCTTTTGTCTTTTATGCTCATTTATGTTAGCTAGTTTCCTAATTAATATATAGTTTTTATTAAAATTCCAATTATTTTGAAGTTGATCTTTGAAGGATTCTTTCCTTAAAAGAGTCCTTCCAAAAAGTACAAAATCTTGATTGGGTAGTTCCCAAAATTCAAATAGTAAAGTCATTCTATCCTCAAAATTCAACCAGTAAGGTCATTTTATTCTTGGTGTTTTATTAAATAACATTTCAAATATATGTAGAACTTGCTTGGGCATGTCATTTCAATTTTTTACATGAATATTCTAGGATGAACATACCTTGAAAGTAGTCGAGGACAAGTTAGGTCAATACAATGATCGAGATGAACCAAAAAGAACTTTGTTTACCTATTCCAAAATATTTGTAGAAGTGGACTTTGACAAGGGTCTTCCCAAGTTGGTACAAATAAACATGGATTGTTGGAGTCACCTACAAGAATTAGATTATGAGATAATCCCCTTTAAATGTAATATTATCCATGAGTACAAACATTTCACTAAAATTTGTCAAAGGATTCAAGAGGAACTACCTCTCCGCAAGCAACCCATGAACCTCGCTAGTCAAAAGGAACAAAATTCTTTTATGCTAGAAAACAAAAACTATAGAAAATAATAGAATAAGGAACCTCAAAAACCAAAGATGACTTAGGGGAACCCTCTAAAGAAAACAACAACTTATTTGAGGCCCTAATAAATCTATAAACCCTTGAACAAGAAAAGGAGGGGGAAGAGACACAAACAACACAAAAATACCCCTAGGAGGGAACTAAAACCCCTTTGGAATAGAATCATGTAGTTCAAGAAAGTATTCTAGAAGAATAAAAAAATCAACAAGCCCTACATGCAGGTGAAGTTCAATAAAACAATTAATCAAATTCAGAGGCTATAAAAAAAGGGGGATTTGGGGACTTGTTGATGGATCTGAATGGCCCAACAACAATAAAGGGTATTCCCTGGTACAAAGCCCCAATTAGACGGTGCACCATTTGGTTTAGAAGACCCATCTGGAATCTAGGTTGGCTACCATTTCTGGTTATGAGGGTGAGGGTGGATGATTATGAAATGTAAAGATGTAGATGAAGACTATGTATGAAAATAAATATAATATATTTATAATCTATCCTACCATATTCTAGCTAGGAGCAAGTTATCATAACCAAATGAGTTGTATATAAACTAAATTCTGCTAGAAACTTCACCCAAATAGCCATCATGAAGAGGAAACGTTAGAAACATATCCATGCAAAATATATAACCAAAAAATTCAAACTATATTATTCACATACAACACGACTCATAAACACGGGACATGAAAATATAAAGAGTAGAAATAAAACTACGAAAAAGATATAGATTGTGTTATATTAGTCTATAAGCAAACACATCCTTACATTCCATGTGAACAATATACATTCCACCTTAAATAGTTCAGAAAAAAACAACAACACATGTAAGTTGTTTTCCCTTTCATAAAACTGGGCCTAAGGGATTCTCAATATTCATTAATCTAATATTTTCTCCAGAAGAATTCCTAGAGTGTATACAAAGCTTGAAGATCCCTTTCAAAGTGGGTCTCTTCTTATATGGTATAACAAGTATGCAAGCTATTTAATGGTATTCGTATGCATTACTACGTTATCGTCAAGGGTCTGCATATCTGTTGATAATGTAGCCATGAATCCCTAAACCATAGAATGAACCTTTTTCGATTGAATGAGGTGTTGTTCTATTAGGTTTGTTGTTACTACAGTGGCTGACTCAGTGACCTCTCATCTATGACTTGTGTTGTCTTGTATATTTTCAACAATTTCCTCCATTACAAGGTTGTTTTCAAGCTCTTCTAGCTGGGGTATTAGACATATCTTGATCAATTCTTGTGGTGCCCTATGCACATGAGAACATATTTCCATTGAGCTAGTTGTTTATATGTCTTAATACCATTTCTCCTACTTTCTAGCAATGATCTAGTGCATAGATCCTTTTTTTTCCTTTCCTTGGCTGAGGGACGATAGAGCTCGATCGACTCATCCGGGTTTTCTGTAATCCATGTATCAATATTGTTCATTCCCTCTTAGATAGTATTGAATTGTGTGATATTAGTCTGTACCCTGCTAATTTGATCTATGATGATAACAGCTATGTATTGGAACATGTGAAAGTGAGCATACATGTCGATTAATAGTTCCAGAAGCTCATTTATGAACTTTTATGTGCTATATTTGAAGTTTTGTAGGATGCCTTCATCTACCTTTACATGTTGAAGGTTTTCCTCAAGTTCCCTAATCCTTGTTTCCTTCTCTAGATTATATTGGCACAAGTTTTGGACATTGTCTTCTGTGGCGGTCATGAAGGCAGAGATGAGAGAGGTTATGGTGAAAGTGTATTCTCTAACATATCTAGTTACATGGGTCTGTGTAACAACCGAGATCGGGTCTCTTCCCATTGTAGGAACCTTATTCACTTGTTCTTGCACGATTTTTCCTGAAGCCTTCGGTGAATTTATTCAAGTTGGGGGCCTCTGCTGCTTTAAATGGGGCTTGGAATCCTATATCCATCCCACCAAGTTGGGATTGACCATTGGTGTCTATTTTGAACATCTCTTGTAGGTTGGTGTCCATTGGGACTATCTCATTGTTTTTGTCTTCCTCATTCTTTTTCCTTTGTTCTTCTTATGCTTCTTTGTCCGCAACTTTCTTGGTTTCCCTCTATGTCTCTTCTGCTATTTTTGTTGCTTCTATTTCAAATTTTTTGGATGCTACCTTTTGCTCAGCCTCCTTCTGGGAAGCTTCCTTTTCTCTTTCTTCACCTGTGGCTGCTATCGCTTCGAATTAGCTATATATTTGTCAGCTTCAGTCTTCCTTTTATTTTTTGAGGCATCATTCTTCTTCTTGTGAACCTTCTCCTAATGTCTTATTTTGCTACCTGCTGATTTTTCCTCCTCCTCTACATATCTTGATTGTGTTGATGGAGTAGCATCATATGTTATTTCTACTTTGTCTTCATATTTATTTATATCCTCTTCTCGTTCCTTTTCTTCATTTGCAATCCTCCCTAAGGGCCTGCCTCGTCTTTTGAAGAGGATTTCATTGTAAGTTCTAGTGTTGCAATGTACTTCTTCCTCTTCCCAAATTTATAATGTGTACTCCTAGGGCATGCCTATATTGTTGAAATGTTATTTTACGACCTTTTTGGGGTCATGTCTCCTAAACCTTTCCTCCTCAAAATGATACAAAAGTAAAATATCTACTTCCTCTTGGGCTTGTTTAGTGGTTGAAAATTAACAAGTGCTAATGTATAGTGGGAGTGGTGGCCATATCGCTTTCTTATCTATGTAGAGTATTCCTCCATCTCCGTGGATTAACGTCTAATATGCCACCTCCTTAAGCACTAATTTTTATAGTAAAAATCGAGGAAGTAAATGAGGGGATTTCATAACTATGTACTCCCTAATATAGGTGCCATGTTCCATCAGGTACCAATTTCCAATTCTTTTGATGACGGTGATCGCTTTATTAGTCATACATGGAGTGGGTGTGGAGAAGATGAATTTATACAATGGATCTAGGAAGTGCTCGCAAATATTTGGGTATTTAGTCCTGTACTTGTGCCCCCATATCACTTGGTAATATATATGAATGGCTAGGTATGTTGTATGTTATTCCCAACCCATCTTTGGGTACTAGTGGGCTACGAACATTATGTCCATGAGGTATGAAGACATATGGAAACTAGGGAAGGTACCAAGCTAATGTTTTACAACTGCAATGATGGCCTCTGTCAGTTTTATTGATAGGATGTTGTGCCAGTTGAACGATGATCCAATGTTTGCGCAATAGTAAATTAATGTCATATATGATAGGGAAAACTTGGAGGCATATTGCTCCCCATACAATCTACATAACATGGCCACCATGTATTGATAAGGCCTTATGAGAGTAGATGTGGGATATCCACCAGTGGGTCTGAGTTTGAACTGCTTATCTGGATTGTCCTAGGTGTGGAATAGATCCTTGTTTGTATGTTCTAACCCCCCAAGAATTTTATTGTCTAGCTTCTTGGTCCCTTTTTCTAGATGATGGCATTTGTCCAGGTCTGCGGACTCAAATGATGTTATGGGTTGTCTTGTAGCATTGTAGGCATAAATATTTCCCAAATCTATGTGTTTCAGTATCCAAGCAACAATGTTAGTGCAAGGGATTACAACAGTGTGGGCTGCTACTATGAATATCCCTAACATTATAATGTTCTTGAAAATCTTTAATTCATCTCAGTCTTCATCATCTCTAATTTTTTTTTTTTTTAAACATCTGATACACATCCCCCCATCTGAGGACACCTTCTCCCTTATCTAGGAATCCAGAAGTGTCATTGTACATGGCCCCATCGATGTTTGTTTCACCTTCAATCTATTGGCTTCTTTCAGAGGCCTTAGTGTTAGGTGTTTTGTTGGTTGTTTTCTTCCTCAGAGACATGTCTGAACCTGCAAAGTAAATATATAGAAGATGTGAGGAAAAAATCATAATTGATACATACACATATGAAAAAATTTACCTAAGTATCCTTTAATCAATACCCGAGGAATATTTGGTGCTAATGTTGGGTGGAATATCGCCATCCGAAGATGATATAATGATAGTAGGCATGGTGTATTCCTCAATGACAGGATAGATCAGTGATCAGGTCTAAAAGGAAAAAATCGGAGCAATTTGTACGAACTTTTTTTATGTTTATCAGAGGGTTTAGCATCAACTTCTTCGATAGTTTATTTCATATATCAGAAGAGTTGGTGATAAATATTTCGATAGGTTTATGTGTACATCAGGAAAGTTGATTGGAAGATCGTTGGTGGGACCATAAACATTTGTAACAATTCCTCGAGAGCATTCGGTCAAGTTAGTGCTAAGTTTGTCGATGAGGAGGAGGGGTTTTGTGAAGAATAAAAAAATTTAATCTCAACTCCTCCAGTGAATACCAAAGGAGTTAATGTTAAAGGTCTCGAAGAAATCGGGAAAGTTAAGTTTAATAATGTTGATTGGATTGGAAAATGTAATAAAAATTCCCTAGTTTATAAATGATGATGAACTAAGTGTTAATGTAGTGTTTGAGAATGATTTTTGATCATGAGTACTAGGATCATGAGAAGTTGTATCTTCATTCAAGAGGTTTAGATTAGGAAAGGCCTTCGACAAAAATTAGGTATGGAAACTTCCTAGGATCTCAATTAAAAAACAATTATTAGTGCTTCTAGGGTTTATGACATTGGAGGGGTTCGGCTTTGGATACTATCAAGTATAAAGAAAAATAGGGTCGACGACACTCAAATATTTGAAAAGATAAGCCTATGGATATGGCCCTCGGGGGGGTGAACAATCTGAGAAAAAAGAGTAAGGATTGGGAAATGAGGTGAAAAGGGGACTGGTTGAACAACCAAGGATGAGAGGGGGGGGGGAACTATGTCATGGGTAGAGGTGGAGAACCATCCTCGCGAAGATCTTGGGAGATTCGGGTCCATATGATAAAATTAAAGATAAAAGAATAAATACCTAACCTTGGAACTATTTACCTGCAAAAGAAAGGATGCATGATAGAGTTAGGGATTACTTGTTGATTGATCAACACATGGGAGGTGTTTGTTGGTTAAGAGTGGGAAATCTTTCAGGTTCGAATTTTCTCTCTTGGACATTTGGTGATATTGACAAAGAAGGGAGGATGAATGTTTTTTTATAATTTTCGAGTGTTGAAGGAAATAAATGCAAATGTATGGGGCGGGATTGAACCATCAGAGTTAATGAAAAGTCCTTTGATATGTATCATGAGACTTCCCTGGAAAGTCTCTAATGAATATCGGAGGACCAGGTATGAAGGGTGTAGATATTCATCAAAGGAGAAGGCAGGAAATCCTCTGGTTTGACCAGAGGAGTTCATATGAACTCATCTGATAAAATCAAAGGGGTTAATATAAAGTCATGTGATGGACAAGACATTTTAGAGGTAAAATCAAGATGTGGGTCAGTGGTTATTGGCTTGGTTGGAGGTAACTCCTGCGATGTACATCAAAGGAGTTTACATTAACTCACCAGAAATTCAAATATTTAACTTAAAATTTTCTCAAGTGTTTAAATTTGAAAGATACAAATTTGGATGAAAAATGGAGCTTGGAGGGCATGTTTAGAGTGGGAGGAAGAATCCATCGAGAAGGTACAAGTTGAAAAGTTTTCAAAGATGGAAAAATAAAGGGCCTCAATTTTCTTGGAGGGGACTTGTAAGTAAATTACAAGAAAATGGAGGGTTGTTAGTTTCTAGCACAACAAATGGTGACACATTGGGTGAAGTCATGAATATTTGTAAAGTGGCATCCAAACACAGATCGTTGAGGAGGGGGAGCATTGAAATGCATGACCCAAGAGAGAAAGAACAGGTCCCATAGATTCCAGAATGCATATCTTGTCGAGACAATGTTGGTATGATACAAAGGGGAAGTTAGGAACAATTCCTTAGAATATATTGATTGTTAACACATGCTTATTCATATGGAAATGACTTTGGGGAGGCATGAGGAGTACTACAGGGAAATGCAACATTAGGAATGCTAAAAATACAAGTTGTTATGCATTTCTCTAGTGTTTCTCTACTACTAGTGAGAATCCATAGCCTTGAAAGATTCATCCCAATGTCACAAGCCTTGCTCTGCCACTAGTGAGAATTCATAGCCCCGACGAAGATACTTGCATGTCCCACATGATATAGAATTCCTTTCCCCAAGCCTTTACCTTTTGAAATTTAATTCTCTTATGTTTAGAGATAGGTAGATGAGGGAATTCTAGTCTTCCTTTAAAGGCACTAGGTATGACACCTATGATGGTGATGTTTTCCAAATTGATTAAAGATGAGTGAAATCCCTGAGTAACGTTCTCTAGGGTACTAAAAATTTCTCTTCCCAAACCATTTCTTCTTAGTCCAAACAATACACAAATTTGTTCTTAATTTGGGCCCTTAGTTCCTCACTTTGTCATATTTAAATGCACAATTATTGTATACTAATGAGATATGTTTTGCTACTAAGTCTGACTTAAAGTGATGCATAACAAGGCTACACAATTAGGGAGGTTGTGTATGAGCACCAAGTCACAGATTTATTAGGATATCGACACCAAATTTGTTACACTTTTAGAGGCATGTCAAGGCCCAAGCTATTGAGAGTGAGAGAAATTTGGAGTGAAGAGGGAAAAATAAATCCTGCAAATCAATCAAACTACAAAACATTGAATATATGCAAATCAAACAGAAATCAAAGAAAAATTTAGCAGAGAATATTTTGTAACTGGTAAGTTCCTTGGCCAAGCCACGATTGTTGGAATTTTGAATGTTTTCCTTTATCCTCATGCAGCTTGTCCCATTTGAGAACTGTTGGCAGCCAATAAACATTTTTCCATTTTCTTGTAAGCTGCCTACACCTATGTCTTACAAACTTCAAGTTTTTCATCGCATAGACGAAACTTTCATTTTTTGAGACTTTTGCACATTTGTCTTCGCTAAGTCTTCACGAGTGTAAGCATGAAGATTTCTCCTTTCGAGGTCACGTTTCGATCATTATCTGAACTGCCAATATCTTCTATGTCATTATGCATATTGTGCTTATCTTTTTGTTGATTTTTACATGATTGGCAATATCCTTTGATCGGTTTTCATACTTCGATGGATTATATAACTCGGTTTATTGAAGACATTTAGCCTTTGAATTCGCATTTTATGACTTTCCTGAACTTTGATTCATGGAATTGCACGGGGGTCAAGATTTATCTTTTGTGATCCTTATTGATGATCCTTGTTATAGCTCTTGGCATATCAATTTTATGTAATTTCAATTTGACACCTTGGTTAAACGTTTGATTAATGCATTGGCGAATACATGATTTTGGGGTGTTGAACTTCATGTCGGATGTTTGAACATTATGGTATGACACTCACACACATTGGTATACTCATTGGGCATTCTTATGTCGATTGTGTGATTGGATTTCATTTGATTTGCAATGCATTAATATTTGGATTGGCTTCTCATTTGGCCTACTCAACCTTTGGTTTCATAAGGTATATGGATATTCATACATATCTTTTAATATAATGCCTATGGCTATTTTTGTAACTGTTGATATGTTGTTTTCATATATCGACACATTGGTTAAGCTATAGACATCGGTGGTTACATTGGCGCATAGTTGAGTTTGATTCGACTGTTGGTAGATTAAAAACTTTGGTATAACATTCATTGCGCATGCACTTACTATTGTTCATTGGTTGACCAATTGATATAATTGTTGAGTTGTGTTATAGGGGATATAACAGCTGTGAAATTGGCGGTGGAACTACTGGCAATAACTTTATTACATGGCAGAAGTAATCTCCCTTAACACCGGCCTCCTTACCAGGAATTAAGCTATTCTTCACTTGCCACGCTCATGCTCGCTAATATGATGGTTTCCTTAGATTCGCAAATTGTACAGAGGTAACTTTGGTCATTTTTTTTATATGGTTTGACATTTTCAGAGCTAGATTTGGTGCATGAAGAGGAAGAGGATGGGTTGCTATCACTTTTTATGGAAATGGATATCGAAGGCCAAGTTTTGATGTTATGTAGACAACTTCTTCCTAGTATTAATATGGCTAGTCATTCAGTATTATCAAACGATGAGAGGATAGTTTTGGGTGATGACAAGGTT
>ML782669.1:518627-542717 GCA_009831015.1 Picea engelmannii
TTGTTTATGGTTTAGTATTGCTTTAGCTACCTAAATCAAATGCAATTGATATAATCTTATTATTGTTATCTATATCTTGTTTCTTCCAAATAGATAAAAGACATAACAGTTGCCAGTTCAATTTATGAATCATAGCTTTGTCTAGATAAATCGAACTGTAATATATAGATTTGCTGCATAATAGGTTTCCCCTTTTGCAGGAATTTATAATCAAAAAATTGTTATGACATTCTTTTATGTCTTGTTTGTCCTGTAACATACTTCAAGAAGCCGCATCGCTGATCATTTACGAGAAGCATATGGATTAACTGGTGTGAGTTTCCCTCCTCCAATCAACTTAGAAGTCATCATACACAGGGCAGATTTGGAGCGTTTCCAGGTCAATTAGTATTTAGTTTACTACTTTTATTAAGTAGTTTAATATAGATATAATTTTGATTTGTTTTAATTTCAGTTAGTTTACTTTCTTATTCATAAATTATAAAATCAAAAAAGAGTTATCTTCGCTGTCTTGGGACAGTAAGCAAATTAGTTTCACAGGTTTTATCCAAATCTGTAGATTGTATGCAATGTATATTTGTGAATAAACTGTAATTAAATTGATAATTAGATAGTTGATTTGAGTTATTATAAGAATAATTTGTAGTTTGTATATATAATAGTTAATAGCTTATAGTTAGGTTAGTGTATTTAGTTTAGTTTGTTTTATTAGTTTCTAGTTTCCTTTAGATTACTTAGCTCAGATCAATTCTCTCTTTGGTTTTCATAGAAGACCTTAGAGCGGCCAACGGAGCCGTTAAACTCGTCAGGGTGGTCCATTCCAAACGGCTTGGGTTATTTAGACAACCCCGGACCGGTTCCACTCTCCCAGTTGACGGACGGTCAGTTTGGCCCGTCAACAAGAACTAAATATCCAACTTGGAAATATTTCTCACCAACATACTTTTTATCAAACCAGTGATTAATGGTATGTTGATGAGCTTCAAACTTGGTTTTTACCTTGGCGCCATTTTCTTCCAGGTTGATAAAAGTATCTATATGTTGTTGGATGATGAGAAATTAGCTTTTGTGAGATTGTTGGGTACATTGCAGGGAAGGACGGTAAATGTTTGAAGGTAGAATAACTTATTTCCCATAGACAAGAAATTATGGAGAAGACCCTATAGATGCCTTAGGGGTGATACAGTTATCCCATATGGCATTGGGTAAGGATTTATTCCATATTCTTTGGTGATCAACTATAGTTTTCTTGAGGATTCGGATTAGGTTCTTGTTTGTGGATTCATCCAAGCCATTTTCTTGAGGATAATAGTTGGATGCCTATTTCAAAGTAATCTCCTTTTCCAAAGCAAACTTAGACAATTTCAATGATGAAAAATATGTTTCATTATCAAACACAAGAGATTTAGGCATCCCAAACCTGGTGATAATGTGTTGTTCAAGGAAATTTATTACCACTTTGTCATTCACCTTAGTAAGTGGTATTAATTCAGTCCAGTGTGTAAAATAATTAGTAGAAGTTGTTGGATCATGCTGTCATTGATGCAAAAGGTTTGATTGATTGATGTCAAAGGATTGGTGTCAAGTGATTGATTGATGTCAAGGGATTGATTGACACCAAAGGATTGATTGATTGATTGATGTCAAATGAACAATGTATTGTCTTGGCATACTAATGTAATATGTATTGTCCTGGATGTGAATGGATGGATGTCAAGTGGAATCATATTCCTATGATGTCATGCATAGATGAATATGGATCAATGAGTTTTCATTGATATGTGATGCATAGATGAAGATGGATCGATGTGGTTTCTTTGATATATGATGCATATTTGGTTTGATGTAAATATGACTCATTATTGTCTTATCATGGTTTATGAGGAGTACAAATGGATGAACTCCAAAGTGGTCCCATTATGGTGAAAGCCCTCACGGGAGACACTTTGTGGTTCAGTTATCCTATAAGTATGGTTAGAGAACCCATGCTTATATGTGGAATAATGAGATGAAGATCAGTGAAATTGTTAGTGAAACTATCCTAGATGGATAGTGATTGTCATGCCATTTCCAGTGGTATGTGTAATGTCACATAACTCCTCATGGTTTGAGAGTTATGGCCCTACGAAGATGAAGGACCCTCATATGTTGGCTTGAAGCCCCAAAAGGTCAAAGAAGTCAAAGTACTTGAAAAGAAGAAATCATTATTTACATGATAAAGTAAAGTGACAAAGTCAAGGAGGATTATTTAAATGATAAAGTGAAGTGACAAAGTCAAGGAGGACTATTTAAATAATAAAGTAATGGATAACTTTCTAATTATGGAAAGTGTTAAAAATGAGTTAACCCTAAAATGAGGAAAATGGGTTAAGTGACCTAGAAGATTATTCTAAGGAAGCTACTTAGAGAGTAAAAATAAGAGGGAAGGGTCTCTTGTGCAAAGTATCTCTTGAGCATGTATTGAAGATATATTATGAGAGAGAGATTGTTTGGAGGATCTCATAGATGCATCAAAGTTTTGGTAAGTCTGAGATCATGACAGTAAAAGTTTTGGAAGTTAAGAAACCCTAGTTTCGTAGGTATACGCGGGCTGCAGTGAGCCAGGGAACGTACATACGCGGGATGAATGAGGAAAAGGCGCGTACAATGGATGAAGTCATGAAGACTTGTGTTTGAGATGGTTCCAAGCTCTTGAAGACTGAAGCAGGTTCCAGATCTGCATTCTATGGGCTCAGATCTCCCATAGAAACTCTGGTATGGTTACATTATTGTCTTGATGGATACTCTTGCTTGTTGTGTGGTGAATTCTTAAGGCATTCTTGATATGGTTGTTGTGATTTGGTTTGTGTTGGTTAATAGAGTGAGAAACACTCTTATGATTCAATACTGATATGATTTCTATAGTATATTGGTTGCTTATACATGATTGAGTAGCATTCATATTGTATGGTTGAGGAGCATGAGTAAGTTGTTGGAGATCTTGGATGTGTTGTGATGGGTTATCGATCAGATTGGACAGTGAAAGACATAAGTGAATGTGATTAGAGGTTGCAGAGGATCTGAGTTTATCTTGAAAATAAAACCCTAAGTAACTCATAAGTGATATGCAGGCTGTAGTACAAACTGGCCACGTACATATGTGAGTTGTACTACTGGTAGGGCGCATACATACGCATGTTGCACTATCGACAGATCGCGTACCTATTGACATATTGGTATGTTTTAAGGATTATTGCCTCTTCTCAGTTGGTGCTAAGGGTGTGAGTTGAGTCTTGCATTATAGAGTTGGTGCTCTTGTAGAGTTGTACTCTATTCAGTTGTTGTTGATAACCCAAGGATTGTAGTTCGTAATAAAAAGAAAATTGTACATACATCTTGTGTTCTTTTTGTTCCTTGTGGTGATGACTTATTGATGATATATGTTGTTGATATATGTTTTTGATGCATGTTCACATTTAACTAGTTATAAATGACAACAATAAGTAATGAATAAAATGGTGATTGCTAACTAAGGAGTTTTGTGTAAAGGGAAGTTTGGGAAAAGAGCCCTACACTATTCACCCCCCCCTCTCAGTGTAGTCGATGTGTCCAACAATTGGTATCAGAGCAGGCCTTCACTATAAGCCTTAACAAGCTTGGAGGAGATCTATGGACACACAAATGGATGATGAAGTTCCAATCCTTGAATAGGAAAAATATTCTACTTGGAGAATAGAGATGAGGGTGCATTTGAAGGAAATGGGAGCGAGTATTTGGAAGGCATCCATTGATGGATCAGTTTCCTTGAAGAACAAGTCAAAATTTGCATCTCAAAGGGAAGGAAAGAAGAATGATGCATCGGCTCTCAAGACCATTCTTAGTGGACTCTTAAGATCTATCAAAGAGAGCATGGGAAAATTCACTTCTACCAAGGATCTATGGCTAAATCTAGAGGATACATACCAAAGCAAGAAGGAATATATTGAAGACAACTCCATCAAGACCAATAAAGGTAAAGAATCTCCAAAAACTCTTGGTTTCATTATTTCTAAATATGATGTTGTTGGCAAAAAGGAAGATCTTGAAGACATTTCAAATGAAGGTAAAGAATCATGTGATGATGTTCGCAAAATGGAAGATCTTGAAGACATTTCAAATGAAGGTAAAAAATCTTCACAAACCCTTGATTGCAATAATTCAAAATGTGATGATGTTGAATATTTCTCTATAAGTGAAGAAGAAAATCTAGAAATAGTTTGTATAGAAACCCATGGAAGAAGTAGAAGAAAAACTATTGGAGCTTAAAGAGAAAGTTGAAAGGGGTCTATATGAATACAAAAATGACCATTATTATATAGACTATAGATATCTTTCGGATAACACTAAAAGTTTCTTAAAAATAATCAAAAGCATGTCTTGAAATTGAAGGAAATGCTCAAAGAACAACAAGAAAGTAAAAATACTAAATTAGAAGAAAAGGAAGAAGAGATCAAAAGACTAAAGAATGAAATAGAAGAAAATAAGATGGTAGATTATGATATTAGCAAAATTCTTGAAATTGTTGTCCATATCAAGACTCAAATTGAGGAAGCCAAAAGGGTAGAGGGATTATTGAAGAATCAAGTAAATGAAAAGGAAGAGTCATGTCATAAGTTAGAAGCTGAAGTTATTGATCTTAGAAAGAAAGTAGAAAAGCCAAAAAAAATCTTGAATAGCTCAACAATCTTGAATGAGATCTTGGAAAGTCAAATATCACCAAATGATAGATCAGGTCTTGGATACAACAAAGAAGCTACACATGCTGAAGCAAGCACCTCAAAGAAGCATGAGGTAATTCCCTCACTCTCAAAGGATGAAGACAATGCTGCAAGTCAACCATCCACACAAGGCAAGGAAACCTTCAAAATAACAAAGAAAGGAAGACATCAAGAAGCCATCTTTACATATCAAAGAAGAGAAACATCTTCAAGATGGACACCAAAGCACAGGTATGAAAATGTTTTTCATGGTCATTGTTACTCATGTAATGAATAAGGTCACAAAGCTTTGGAATGCATATTTTATGCAAGGAAAGACAATGAAATATTTCATAACACCCTAAGGTGTTGGAGATGTAATCAATTGGGACACATTGTTGTTCATTGTCACATCATGAGATGCTACAGCTGTAGTGGATTTGGTCACAAATCCCAGGATTGCTAGAACACAAGAATAAAATCCATGATGAAGACTTCATATAGCATGACTAGAAGAAGGCATGAAGTTAGGAAGGGAGACATTTTTGAAAACATGGAAGCTCAGAGCTCAAGTTCTGAGAAGCAAGGACACCTTCAGAAGTGGGTGAAGAAGACTGAACAACCAAAGAAGAATGGAATCCTTAAGGGAAGCTCAAGTATGTCATCTTCAGAAGCATACGCGGGTTACAGTGGTAATAGTCACATACATACACAGGCTGACCTATGAATAGGTCGTGTACATACATGATTTGTATGTGAAACAGGCCTTGTATATGTGGTAAAGCCTTGGGAAAAGGGCTATTTACAAGGGTTGCAGTTTGATGGTATAACTTGTGTTGCATGATCTGATATTGTTTATTACAGGATATAACATGGTTTGTTGCAGGTGCTCATGATTACATGATGGCATACATATTTGTATGCATGATGGTGATATATGGTTGAGTGATGAAATACTATATTGGATGCATGGTACTAACCCTTGAGTATGGATAGAGGCATTTTCTGTTGAAGAACAATGTTGGTTATGACAGTGAAGTTATGGTACCTTGGTTATGAGATATATCATGATGATGCTAGCTAGAAATGTCATTGATATATTGTGGTACACTTCTAGTACATTTCGATGCTTATCATTTTCTGTGGTGTATGGAGGTTGAGGCTGATGTGTTTAATGTACATGGTGTTGAGGAAAAGATATGAAATGATCTTACTCAAGAATTTTCAGATTCTTCTTGGCTAAAGAAAAATCGAAGGGAATGTCACCCTATGTTTATAGCCATCAAAAATAATATCCTAACTCACAAGTATTGATTACAAGTGCTTAGTCTAGTCTTTTTATAAATAAAATATTTCTCGAAAATTCGTTATTATATGATTTTCTGAATATAACAGTTGTTGAAATAAATGTAGAGATAGAAGCAAAGACACCAAGATGATAATCAAGACAGATGAGACATAAATAAATCCTTTATTTCATTCCAATTCACCAAAGAGTCATTCTCTTTACAAAATTTCATGAATAAATTTTGGACCAAAGCCAAACTTAGACATCCCCGATGAAACATACAAAAGAACCTCTGATAGAAAATCAAAAACTTGTACTCTAAAATTTGGATCAGCTTGCCACAGATTGTTGCCCACTCGACTCTGCACAATAGCCTTTGTTAGTCATGAAAACTAATTCACAAACAAACAAGTCTACATGGACTATCAAAGATAGATCAACACCTCTGAAAAACAAGTGTTTGAATGATGTAATTCAGCCCTGAATCTTGTTGTCTACAATAAGACCCTGCTATCATAAAAAAGAATTAGGCTTGTGATAAATTAAGGAATGAATGAAAACTGAACTATCTCAACATAAACTCAAAGAGAAAATCTTAGTATGCTTCTCCTTCTATCCTCCTCTTGTTCCCCCCTTTCCTTTTGCCTTTAAGAAAATTAGAATTGGTTGAAGTAGTTAAACTACCTCATTAGTTAAGTTAACTAAAAACTCAACAAACTTTTTAGTTAGGGGGGAAAAGTAATGAATCATAATAAGGGTTTTAAATAAATAATAACTAGTAGGTGGGACCCCTTGTGACTCCCCTTAGCTCTTAACAATCATAACATAACCAATTAATTAAGCAAAACACCCTTCCTTGTGACTCCCATCATCACATTCACATTTGACAATTTATCTCATTGATATCTGAAACTATTTCAAAAAATTATATTACTCATATATCCAAAGAAAACATGTTGTCCAAAACTTCTGAAGTCAATTGTCATCAATAATGCATAAAATAAAAACTCAAAAACCATATTTCCCACTCTAAATACAATATTTCCTTGATTGTTGTTGTCACCCTTCAATTTTTTCTGAATTTTCCTTTGGTTGTGCTGAGCCTTTAGGCCTAATTTCACTGATCACATGAGAACAATCGTCCCTCAAATGCATCTGGGAAGACACGGATTTATCAGAGCCATTGGAGGGTGAGGAAGGGGCAGTAGTGGCTCTTCCTTTATCAGGGGCATGATGGACCTCAGTTTTCAACCTTTTGCTAGCATGAGAGGACTGAACTGGTGAGTGGACAGGTGCATCTTGGACAATCTGGTTAATAGGCGGGGGAGCAAGTAAAAACAAATTGGGCCAGCCACGATGTTGGGAGACTGTTGGGTGGACAATCTCTTGCCATCCGTCATTTTCGGGAACCTTGGGTTGCAATGAGACAAGAGGGGGCACGAGAATACCAAGGGCTTGTGAAGCTTGGAAGGGAGGCCTTTCAGGCCTAGGTTGGACCACTCCTTGCCCAATCCAATTGAAAAATCCAGCCTAAAACAACTAGCCTAACTCTTGTGAGTCAGCATCAAAGTGTATTGAGAATATTGACCTTATTGGGACTCTGTTCCAATTACCTCTCCCTCAGTTGCCTCTGCCATGGCTACCTCGACTGAAAAAGCTCATTCCTGCATGCACGATTGATTATCAAATAGTCCCTTTAACAACCATACATGACAACTCCTTAAAAATGTGAAATAGATTTTGGCTCAGCAACATATCAGACTCATGCAATCCAATCCATACAAATTGTTTAATTGTTGTCGATGAGCAGGGGGTGGACAAGGTTCTGGGATATGTGAGGGGTTTGTATCGAGTGAAAAATGATAAAATGAGAGGGAAAAAGAATCATGGTTACTTCTCAAAGGCCACAACAATCGACTACTATGTAAACCAAAGAATATAAAACTGTGTTCCAATCAAAAGAAAATGTGATTTCAAAATGTTTCAATGTAGAATTCTCTTAACTGTAATTAAATTTTAAGAACAGGGAGTGAAAAATGGATGTGGGAAGGCGAGGGGGTTATAATTAGCGAAAAATGAAATATTGTAGGGAAAGAGTGCAGATACTTTTCATAAAATTAATTAAGTAATCCATAAAACCATTATATATCGAACGCAAAAGGTCCAACACCAACCAAATAATCACTCTAATCAAATGATCAATTAATGTGTATAATTGAATCAATTATGTGCATTAACTTTCTCACTGTTCGTAATCAAATATTTAACACAGTGTCATCAAAACAAGATAGTATGCATTCTACAACAACCTGTAGAGGAGATTTGTTCTTCTTATTTATCCAGTTAATATTTTAAAACAATCCCCAAATGTAAAAAACTATCACTTATTTCCATTATGTTCAGTGTCAACTCATCAACCACCTTCCATGAGTTATTCCTTAATCAAAGACATACACAAAATGCATGCCCGATTTTATCCATCAATTTCGTCCAACAATTAAATTGTAATGAGACCATATGTCACAACACCTGTTTCTATCTCTGCTATGATGCATGATATTCATCAAAGCACATAACAAACAACCAAATAAAACCATCAATATTTTAATTGTAAAGATCCTGACTTTCCATTTAAACACACAGACAACAATTACCATTTCAACTCATACTACTTGGAATATACAGACCATTCGACAAAATGCAGAGTGACTATAGAGGTCCAACTACTCTAAATCTAAACATCCACAATGTTGGGATATCAATCAATATGACGAGATAACAGCAGTAGGCCCGATATCATCTCATAAATTGATCAGATTTGCAACGAAACCATATTGTTTTAAGAACCCATGACCATGACTGATGCCGCAATCAAATAATATCCATAGCATATATAGTGGATGGCCATGCCATAATTACCATGATTGCAATGCTTCCATTGTCAATTTAAAACACACAGTCACAACAACCATCAACCAAAATAACATGTTATAAGAACGTCACACATACCCACGCATCACGCACGAAGCACTTTTGTGACTTAATCAATTAAAACTAATGCTTGATCAACAATTCAATAATCACAATGTAAGAGACAACGACTGTGCATTCAATCAAAATCTCTAATCAACCAAATTACCATGTTGAGTTTATCAATTTGATTGTCATAATAGCCAATGAAGTGACTAAATACCAAAACCAACACCATTGTCAACATAATCAACAGAGATGAGCCAGAAATTGAACACTGTTGACAATACCCAACAACTTGTAACAACCAACAATATACCCGATAGTCCATAACGGTTCCCTCTATCAAAACTGGGCTTGAGAAATCAAGGGTTTTCTCTGTGGACCAACACAGGGAGACTGGAGTTGACTCCCATCATCGGGTGAGAACCTTCCAATACCAATGATGCACACACAGGGTATACCACCAATGACTTCACTGACAGGGTGACAATTCGCGAGATAGGAGAGACTATGAACAGTGGAGCACAGGATCCATTTTGACCCTGTAACAACACTTAGAACATGCAGGGTATAACCCTTGTGGCTCTCCCAATCAACCAACTAACAACGTTGAGACAAAATAGAGATGAGAAGAAGAAATATAACCCATTATGCAACCATCAGTAGCATGGAAAAACCCATACCCAAGTGAAACAATGCGTAGTGACACAAGGCGTTTCAAACCCAGTAAACCCCATAACAACAAACGACTTTGTACAGTGATAAGAAAGCGTGGATACTACCAACCAATCTGGACCAAATAAAAACCCTTCAACCAAGACCAATAAGGATGACAGAGGGCCTTCATGGCTTCTAACACTCAGAAAGATCAATAACACTGTGACTTCAACATTATTGCAATGAGAACCACACCAAAGATTCATTCAAGAAAACTATCACAAATTTACACAGTTTCCAGACTTAAGGAAAGCACAGACCCATACATTCCGAGAAAATATCTATTTCATAACCAGAGCAGATCCATGGATGGCTAAAAGACATACATGTAGCCAAAATCACCTTAAACACGTGAGCTTAGCTGAGCGGTTTTTCCTCTGCTTGAAAGTCAGACCCTAATCACAACAAAACATAGTTGAACAATGGCCCAACTAGGGTGGAAGGCAGTGGAAGGAGTAGGAGTGACATGCAGTATATGCACGTCACCTCCACCCCCACTCATTCAATTCCTTAGTACATGCGAGTCAGCCTCCCATTAACACATTCAATTAAACCATGCATCGAAATTTGCATCCATCACTTGTCAAAGGCACCACCCATATCACAATTATCCATTGCCAAATTATACCATAACACATATCAACCATGTTTCATATAAATCAACAAATTTCATATCTATTAACTTGTTATCTAGGATTAACAATGATCTTTTAATTTCAATGGATGTAGAGTAGCATATTACTATAGTTTAATCTCTTCCTTTTGCACTTTGTTTATATTGCTTTTATTTCTTTTCAACTACTTCTTATGTGTTGTTACTAACATAACCCTTGTGCAGGTGTCACAACAATGAATCCAGGAACATATAGCAAGGGTAACAATGGATAACATAGGCCATCATAACATAAAAATAGATCCTAGAGCAATGGAAACAACACATAACATGCCTTATCCATCATTCATTTGTTGCAATTAGAACCAATATATAATAGGCCTCATCCATCGCTAATAAAACCAAGATTTCATCAATCATGTAGAACCTTGTAAGCGATGTTGAATAGCAACATGAACATGAAATAAGAACCATATCTGATCTCCCAATATACAAGGGGGTCCCACCTACTAGTATCATATATCTTATTAGCTTATAATAATAGGCTTAAGCAATACTTTGCGGGAAAAACCTTGTTGCGATTTTAATCGTCAACAAACTGGCGACTCCATAGGGAAATTCATTTTCAACAGATTGAGAACTCAGAACTCATGTTTTCACAGACCAAGAACAACAGGTCAAGAAGATATAACCAGGAAGATTATGCAACAGGGGGAAGTGAACAGATTTAATGGGAAAATGACCAGGAATTCGGGAATAACTCATGAAAAGTGTTAAGTATGAGGGATTTTACCACTGTGTGCATAATCATCCAACCAAGATCGACTCTTAACTTCAAGGAGAAATTTTATGGACTTTCTCTCTTAAATTCTCAAATGGATGAAGAAAAGGAAAGCAGAAGGGGGAGATAACCCAAAAACATTTTCTAGACAACAATGGAAATAGATAACAAATTCAAGACTGCCTTCAAGGGAAACATCGCAATCATTGTGTAAGCTTGATTGTTATTGACTAACAATGCTTTGTAGGAGTGACACTATGGCAGAACTAATCCAACATCCTATTTTGACCAAACTAACTAGAGATGGTAGGAAACAAAATCATGATAGAAGTAAAATTGCAAAGATTAAAACAGGAGCAATAAAATGACAGAAATGTAAAAAGTAGTAAGAAATGTTTTTTAAAACAGAAAGCAGAAGTCAAACTAATGTAAAGAAGAAAATAAATAGTGCAAAATTGAAAGAAGAGCTAGGTTACTAGTATACAGAAAATCCAAACAACATTAGAACTTTTCGTGTTGGTCCCTCGTAATGTTTCAAGCGAGAACTGTTAGTGTTGTAGGAAAATAATTGCTCCTATAAATCCTTTAGAATGTGAGAGTTAGTATCTAGAACAAAAGAAATTTTGAACAGGCCCAGAAACAACACTTGGAAGTCTAAGGTAATTACCAGCCCCTTAACGTATATGATTAGATCATCAAGGTATATATGGATACTAATCAATTCATCAAGAGTTGTGTGTATAGGTATTTTAAAAGCGGTACTTGTATCAGGTAAGCCAAAAAACAGGCATTTATAAGTCATGGTACCCCAATTGGTGATAAGAGTGGTTTTGTGAACATCTTCCCCTTTTCCTTTGATTTTACTGTAGCCTAAAAAAAATTCAAGTAAGGGCCTCATCTGTGACCTTACAACCTGCTGCAGAATCATTTCCATATTAAGAGGAGGAAAAATATTTCTCATAATAGCCTGCCTGAAGGTGAAAAAATTAATGCAGGTTCTAATATGTTCAGTAGTCTTTGAAACAGGTACCCAATTGGAAACCCATTCAGGGTAGACTGGAAAAATGATCCCAGACCTCAAGAAATTTTTCAGCTCCCTTTGAAAAGTTACTTTAAATGTAGAGTTAATAGGTGTTAGTTTCTTCCTAACAGGTTTCATGCTTTCCTTGATGGAGATAGCATGTTGTATAAGACTAGGATCAAAACCACGAAGATCCTTATAATACCAAGAAAAAACTTCTTAAAATTCACCAAGTAGCTTGGCAAACTTCATTTCTTCTTTATCAGAACATTGGGTACTTATTTTAACATTCTTTGAAGATTCGAGTGTCCCAATATTCAAGGAGATGGTTTCACCAACCTTCCTTCTTGACTCCTCTTTTCTCTGTTTCTCTTTATTTCCTACATCACTCGATGAAAACGAACTCTCTATAGGAGTCAGGCCCTTAGGAATCTTTTTGTCTTCTATGGATATAATTTCCTTTGGATTAAGAGGTTCATCTTGAACGAAAGAAAAAATGTTCTCATCATCAGGGAGGGCCTGCCAAGATTCTACATTGTCAGGGATATGTGGATGATATAGAGATTGAAAATAACAATCAATCCTATGAGGCAAAGGTTGTTGATTAGGAGAAGCTTCAAAGACAGTTAACCGATCAGCCATTGAATTCAACTCCTTCTTAACATGAGTGATGTTGAAAGATAATAGGTTCGAGATAAGCACCCAAACAGTTTGGGTGTATTTTTTCATCAAATTGTTTCTAGGAGAGTATATCTTACGTACCAGGTTGAAAACAAGCTTAGAATATCCAAAAATTGGAAGGATACCAAAACCAAGATTATAGGCGTTTTCAATGCCTAATAATAAAGCTTTGATTTCAGTGACATTGTTCATACAAGCAAACTCCAACCTGTAAGACAAATTATGAATTTTACCTACAGGGGAAACCAAGATAATGCCAGCCCCATTACCTTCATTAGAGCGTGAACCATCGAAGTGCATCTACCATGTATCATCATCTAAATCAATTTGTTCCACAGGAATATTATCCTCCTGAACAAATATGGAATACACCCCTAGGTTCTCTTCAATATAGTTTACATTAGGTTGTGGAACACTCTCTATGTAGGGTGAAATCCTTCCCTCTCTAAGGACTGTAATGTTCTTACCATTCCAAGGCACAGATAAATGTGACCCGTCGAGTGAGAGGTATCCACCTGTTAAGTCTTGCCAATCTCTTCCCAAGATAATTGAGTAATTTCTTACATGCATGTCGATTACCTGAATACTAAGGGTTGTCCTTATTTTAGGGTGTGCGCATAAAACTAAGGTTACATATTTAATCTCACCTATGGTCATTTTTTGTATACTATTAGAGGAGAGAATGCTTATGGCATTTCCATTTGTACAAGACAAGACTATCTCTTCCATAATAATCTTCAACATCACACTTGGGCCTGAACCACCATCAATGAGGTAACAATGGGTGATCTTATCCATAATCTTTACAGAAATATAAAAAGGGGTATTTTTTACAGGGTATATAAATTTATGTACACCTACCTTATTTATAGACGAATCCTCTTCATTTACCTCTTCAGATAGGTTGGATACAACGAAAGCTTTTCCTTCCATGAATTGTTTCAGATGCCTCTGTTGTTCAGGGATGACAACCATGTCCAGAAGGGTTGCATCTGCTTTTATATTGGCCAACTAATTTAATATATTGTATTTGGAAGAGGGGAGAGGGGAAGTAATTCCTTGACTCTTAGGGACCTTAGGAACCTGAACAATAGCAGCGGGCGAGGATGAGCTCGGGCTATAAGAATTGCGGGGAGGATCAAATTTTCCCTTGGGAGCATAGGCTTTGTTCCTAGTATTGATGATCATGACATCTTCTGGCTCTACGAAATCTAGGATGGAGATAGTATTTTTTGGTCTTTTACCAAAGATATTATCTCTGGCACATTTCCTTACTTCACATGTGGCTTCCTCGTGGTGTTCTTCGCAAAATTTACACCAACTTCGAGGCAAGATAGCTTTAGGCTTAAATTTATTCTCATTTGGACTTCTAAAGGGGTGTACAGAAGAGCATGAAGATCCATGGGTGAGAGGGGAGACAGTTCCTTTTCTCATACGTTATCATACGATTGTTCATATCTTGTATTAGTTGTAAGAGGGCGGACATGTTTGTCTATTTAACTGATTCTCCCTGGGGAAGACCTATTTTTTCAAGCTATTCTTCATACTCTGAACAATTATGCAGAGCGGAACTGAGATTATCAATGGATTTTTCCTCAAGCCTATGATGGTAGAGGGAAGGTAATTCATTTTAGTAATGCATGAAAGTGGCTTGGTTATGAGGTCTAATTAGTTCAAGGATCTGATTGTATATCTTAGTGAAACGCAAGTTGAAAGGATTGATGGTCTCACCGTCCTTATAGGTAACGTTATTATATTCTCATAAATTCTCGGCTGGGATTTTAGATTGTCCATAAGTGGATCTGAACCAATAGATTAACTCCTCCCAAGCAGGCAGAATCTTAGGAGGAAGGTCAAAGAAATCGGTCGCAACCCTTCCTTCCAAGGAATTGACGAATAAGTGCATGCAAGTATCATTGTCATTGGCTCCTATGTTATGACAAGCATTAGAAAATGCCACCAGGTGTTCTTTCATAGTGATAGTTTTATTTCCTGAAAACCTAGCAAGATGTTCTTTGAATTTAGGAAGTGAACGAGTAGGAGGTGCTAGGTTAAGAGGAGAGGACACATGCCATGGTGTGGTTGTGGCGTCTTCTTCACACTGAAAAAGCCCATAATTTTTAATGACCTTGGTGGGATTTTTGGTAGATTGGACAGGGATATGGTGGCTATATAAGCTACCAATCACTGATGAAGATGAAGACTGAGCAGAGGAATCACTTCCAGTTCCACTAGATCCACCACTAGATGCCATCTTGTGAATGATATATGAGGAAAAGAAAGACGCACTGGATGAATTAGAAGGCTAGATAACACAACGTTCCTTAGAGCACTTTGTTGGTTATATAACACAACGTTCCTTCTTCCTATTTCAGCAATAGGATTAATTTCAGGTGATAAGCCTCTTCTTCTTCTAGAAACACGAGAGTCGAAGAACATGAAAGAAAGGCCAAAACTGAAGAAATAAGAAGGCTACTGTTGATTTCTAGGATGTCTATGTATAGCTTCCCAACGTTCTTGGGCACTAATATCTCGTTCAATTGCTTCCCATGAATGATTAAGCTCAACAAGGGTATTGGCAGTGTCTAAAATGGTGTTAAAGAGGTTTAAAGCAATGTTGGTTTGATCTTGAATACCGGGCTCAATATTGGGTTGCCTCGTATCATGTACAGTCATTAAGAAACAAAACGGTCAAAGAATCAATATCAGAAAAATAAATGTGTCGATGAAAATAGAGTATAAAAAATAACCAGAGAGATATTGAAGATCTCCCCAGTATGGTCACCAAATAAATGTTGAAGAAAATATATGAAATGATCTGAATGAAGCATTTTCAGATTCTGCTTGGCTAAAGAAAAATAGACGGGAATGTCACCCTATGTTTATATCCATCAAAAATAATATCCTAACTCACAAGTATTGATTACAAGTGCTTAGGATAGTCTTTTTATAAATAAAAGCTTGCTGGAAGATTCATTATTATATGATTTTATGAATATAACAGTTGCTGAAATAAATGTAGAGATAGAAGAAAAGACACCAAGATGATAATCAAGACAGATGAGACATAAATCAATCCTTTATTTCATTCCAATTCACCAAAGAGTCATTCTCTTCACAAAATTTTGTGACAAAATTTTGGACCAAATTCAAACTTAGACATCCCCGATGGAACATACAAAAGGACCTCTGACAGAAAATCAAAAAACTGAACTCTAAAAGATGGATCATCTTGCCACATATTTCTTCCCACTCGAATTTGCACAATAGCCTTTGTCAGTCATGAAAACTAATTCACAAACAGACAAGTCTACATAGACTATCAAATATAGATCAACACCTCTGAAAAACAAGTGTCTGAATGATGTAATTCAACCCTGAATCTTGTTGTCTACAATAAGACACTATTATCATAAAAAATAATTAAGCTTGTGATAAATTAAGGAATGAATGAAAACTGAACTATCTCAACATAAACTCGAAGATCAAACCTTAGTATGCTTCTCCTTCTATCCTCCTCTTGTTCCTCCCTTTCCTTTTTCCTTTAAGAAAATTAGAATTGATTGAAGTAGTTGAGCTACCTCATTAGTTAAGTTAACTAAAAACTCAACCAACTTTTTAGTTAGGGGGGAAAAGTAATAAATCATAATAAGGGTTTTAAATAAATAATAACTAGTAGGTGGGACCCCTTGTGACTCCCCTTAGCTCTTAAAATTCATAACATAACCAGTTAATTAAGAAAAACACCCTTCCTTATGACTCCCATCATCACATTCACATTTGACAATTTATCTTAGTGATATTTGAAATTATTTCCAAAAAATATATAACTCATATATCCAAAGAAAACATGTTGTCCAAAACTTATGAAGTCAACTATCATCAATAATGCATAAAATAAAAACTCAAAAACCATATTTCCCACTTTGAGATGTAATCTTTCCTTGATTGTTGTTGTCACCCTTCAATTTTTCTAAATTTGCCTTTGGCTGTGTTGAGCCTTTAGGCCTAATTTCGTTGATCACATGAGAACAATCATCCCTCAAATGCATCCGGGAAGACGCAGATTTATCAGAGCCATTGGAGGGTGTGGAAGGGGCAGAAATTGCTTTTACTTTATCAGGGGCATGGTGGGCCTCGGTTTTCAACCTTTTGCTAGCATGAGAGGATTGAACTAGTGAGTGGACAGGTGCAACTTGGACAATCTGGTTAATAGGCGAGGGAGCAGGTAAGGACAAATTGGTCCAGCCACGACGTTGGGAGACTGTCGGGTGGACAATCTCTTTCCATCCATTGTTTTTGGTAACCTTGGGTTGCAATGAGACATGAGGGGGCACGAGAATACCAGGGGCTTGTGAAGCTTGGAAGGGAGGGCCTAGGTTGGACCACTCCTTGCCCAATCCAATTGAAAAATCTAGCCTGAAAAAACTGGCCTAACTCTTTCGAGTCATCATCAAAGTGTATGGAGAATCTTGGCCTTCTTGGGCCTCTGTTCCAATTACCTCTCCCTCGGTTTCCTCTGCCATGGCTACCTCGGCTAAAAAATATCATTCTTTCATGCACGATTGATTATCAAATAGTACCTTTAACAATCGTACATGACAACGCCTTGAAAATATGAAATAGATTTTGGCTCAACAACATATCAAACTCATGCAATCCAATCCATACAAACTATTTAACTGTTTTTGATGAGCATGGAGTGGACAAGGCTCTGGGATATGTAAGGGGTTTGTATTGAGAAAAAAATGATAAAATGTGAGGGAAAAAGAATCATGGTTACTACTCAAAGACCACAACAATCAATTTCTATGTAAACCAAAGAATATAAAACTGTGTTCCAATCAAAAGAAAATGTGATTTCAAACTGTTTCAATATAGAATTCTCTTAATTGTGATTAAATTTTAAGAACAGGGAGTGAAAAATGGATATGGGAATGTGAGGGGGTTATAATTTTTGAAAAGCGAAATAATGGTAGGGAAAGAGAGAGGATATTGTTCATAAAATTAATTAAGTAATCCATAAAACCATTATATATCAAATGCAAAAGGTCCAACACCAACCGAATAGTCACTATGATCAAATGATCAATTATTGTGTATAATTCAATCAATTATGTGCATTAACTTGCTCAATGATCGTAATCAAATATTTAACACAGTGCCATCAAAACAAGACAGTATAAATTCCACAACAACCTGTAGAGGAGCTATGTTCTTCTTATTTATCTAGTTAATATTTTAAAACAATCCCCATATGAAAAAAAAAGTCACTTATTTCCATTATGTTCAGTGTCAACTCATCAACCACCTTCCATGAGTTATTTCCTTAATCAAACACATAAACAAAATGCATGCCCGATTTCATCCATCAATTTCGTCCAATAATTAAATTGTAATGAGACCATATGTCACAACACCTATGTCTATCTCTACTATGATGCATGATATTCATCAACGCACATAATGAACAACCAAATACAAGCATGAATATTTTAATTGCAAAGATATTGACTTGCCATTTAAACACACAGACAACAATCACCATTTTAACTCATACTACTTGAAATATACAGACCATTCGACAAAATGCATAGTGACTGTACAGGTCCAACTACTCTGAATCTAAACATCAACAATGTTGGGCTATCAATCAATATAACGAGATAGCAACAATAGGCTCAATCTCATCTCATAAATTGATCGGATTTGCAATGAAACCATATTGTTTTAAGAACCCGTGACCATGACTGATGGCGCAATCAAATAATATCCATAGCATATATAGTGGATGGCCATGACATAATTACCATGATTGCAATACTTCCATTGTTAATTTAAAACACACAGCCACAACAACCATCAACCCAACATAAAATGTTGTAGGAACTCTACACATACCCACGCATCACGCACAAAGCATTGTTGTGACTTAATCAATTAAAACTAATGCTTGATCAACAATTCAATAATCACAATGTAAGAGACAACGACTGTGCATTCAATCCAAATCTCCAATCAACCAAATTACCATGCTGAGTTTATCATTTTGATTGTCATAATAACCAATGCAGAGACTAAATACCAAAACCAACACCATTGTCAACATAATCAACAGAGATGAGCCAGAAATCGAACATTGTTGACAATACCCAACAACTCATAACAACCAACAGTATACCCGACAGGCCATAACGATTCCCTCTATCAAAACCGAGCTTGAGAAATCAAGGGTTTTCTATGTGGACCAACATAGGGAGATTGGAGTCAACTCCCATCATCGGGTGAGAACCTCCAAGACCAACAATGCACACACAAGGTATACCACCAATGACTTTGTTGATAGGGTGACAGTTCGCAAGATAGGAGAGACTATGAACAACGGATCAAAGGCTCCATTTTGGCCCTATAAAAACACTTAGAACACACAGGGTATAACCCTCGTGGCTCTCCCAATCAACCAACTCGAGAAGAAGAAATATAACCCACTATGCAACCATCAGGAGCATGGACAAACCCATACCCAAGTGAAACAATACGCAGTGACACAAGGCGTTTTGAACCCAGTAAACCCCATAACACAAATGAATCGGTACAGTGATAAGAAATCATGGAGATGGCCGACCAATCTGGACTGAATAAAAACCCTTCACCCAAGACCAATAAGGATGACAGAGGGCCTTCATGGCTTCTAACACTCATAAAGATCAATAACACTGTGACTTCAACATTATTGCAATGAGAACCACACCAGCGATTCATTCAAGAAAAATATCACAAATTTAAACAGTTTCCAGACTTAAGGAAAGCACATGCCCATACATTCCAAGCCAAGATCTATTTCATAAACAAAGCATATTCATGGATGGTGAAAAGACATACCTGTAACCAAAATCACCTTAAAAACGCGAGCTTAGCTGAGCGGTTTTTCCTCTACTTGAAATTCGGAACCTAATCACAGCAAAACATAGTTGAACAATGGCCCAACTAGGTTGGTGCCTAGTGGAAGGAGCAGGACTGACGTGCAGTAAATGCATGTCACCTCCACCCCCACTCATTCAATTACTTAGTACACTCCATCCAGCCTCCCATTAACACATTCAATTAAACCATGAATTGGAATTTGCATCCATCACTTGTCAAGCGCGCCACCCATATAACATTTATCTATTGCCAACTTATACCATAACACATATCAACCATGTTTCATATAACTGAAAAAATCGCATAGCTATTACCTTGTTAGCTAGGATTAACAACGATCTTTTAATTTCAATGGATGTAGAGTAGCATATTACTATAGTTTAATCTCTTCCTTTTGCACTTTGTTTATATTGATTTTATTTCTTTTCAACTTCTTCTTATGTGTTGTTACTAACATACCCCTTGTGAAGGTATCACAACAATGAATCTAGGAACAGATAGCAAGGGTAAAAATGGATAACATAGGCCATCATAACATAAAAATAGAGCCTAGAGCAATGGAAACAACACATAACATGCCTTATCCATCATTCATTTGTCGCAATTAGAACCAATATATAATAGGCCTCATCCATCGCCAATAAAACCAAGATTTCATCAATCATGTAGAGCCATGTAAGCGATGTCGAATAGTAGCATAAACATGAAATAAGAACCATATATGATCTCCCAATCTACAAGGGGGTCCCACCTACTAGTATGATATATCTTGTTAGCTTATAATAATAGGCTTAAGCAATACTTTGCGGGAAAAAACCTCGTTGTGATTTTAATCGTCAACACATGGTTGGTACATATTTGAGTTTCATTGATATATCTTATGATGCATTATTGAATCATATTTGTTGGATATCTTGGTGCATGCATTTGGCATATGGTTGGACTTCATATTGGGACATGTAGTTGGTGAGTTGATGAGGTGATCATGTTCTACATCATTGATGAGTCTGATCTATAGTTGATGCATTATTGGTACACTTCCAGTACATTGGTAGAGGCACCTACTAGCAGTTTGATTGGCACATGCTTTTTGGTGGATTTGGCATACATGCATGAGGATTCATTTTGTTGTGGTATTGGTGCATGGTCGATGTACTTGCTTGGTACAAGTGATGATACATGTCGATGTGCATGTTTGGTACACTCATAGATGGTATATGTTTGGATGATAGTACCAGGCTAAAACTACACCATTGGTATTACTTTATTAGAATATACTTTGGTACATGACATATGGGATGATATAGTTGAGACACTTGATTGATTGAGATACATGATTGTGATACTTGGTTCATGATGGAGACATATCATGAGTGATATGACATTTGTTTGGCATGTTGTTATATTCACATGGTTGGCATATTGGTAGATGCACATGGTTGGCATATTGGTAGATTCACATGGTTGGCATGTTGGTAGAGGCATATGATTGGTACACCATTGGCACATGTTTGGCACATGGCTTGGATACATATATTGATTAGATCCACTTGATAATGTTAGTACATGATGAGACATATCTTTCTTTGACACATTTTGAGGATTGTTAGAGGAATTTGTGTGTGATATGGATATATGCTTAGCACATATTTGACACATGGTCTTAGCATATGGTTGACACTCTTCATTGATGATATCTTTGGTATTAATATACATGGTTGATGGACATGAGTGTTTTGCATGGTTGGCACACAGTTTGGAACATGATGTGTTTGTTCATGATTCTCTATTTAATTGTTGACATGTATTTTGCTTCATGATGTATGGTATGGCACGAGTTTGATGCATGGAAAGGTCCAAGGATCATCATAGAAATAGAGGTTGATCTATGATTCGGTTGAGCAGTTTCATTTGCAACAGAAGCATATTGCAGTGGTAGCATATTGTTCATATTGCAGAGAAGATAGGGGGATACATACCCATAGGGGGAGTCATTCTTCTTCCCATGATTCTAGGAGGATATATTTATCATATGCATACTTGGTAAAGTATCCCTATACTTGGAGAAAGAGCATAGAGGCATAGTTCCAGGGGGAGCATTGGTCACAAAGGGAGCATGAGCGATATATATTCAACATTACATTAGAGTGATATCCCTTTTAAAAAAAGGAGAGATCATTCAGAGAAAGATCAAAGGAATTCAGAAAGGGGGAGCATCCCCAAGGAGAAGTAGGGGGAGCAGCCCCAAGGCGATAACTACCCTTTTCCATTGATGTCAAAGGGGGAGAGATAGTCACATTGGATTTGATTGATGACTATTGATGTAGAAGCAATGCTTTGTCTACATGTTGACATCAATGTTGGTATTGCCATCAATACCAAAGGGGGATATTGTTGGATCATGTTGTCATTGATGCCAAAGGTTTGATTGATTGATGTCAAGGGATTGATTGAAACCAAAGGATTGATTGATTGATTGATTGATTGATGTCAAAGGAACAATGTATTGTCATAGCATACTAATGTAATATATATTCTCCTGGATGTGAATGGATAGATGTCAAGTGGAATCATAGTCATATGATGTCATGCATAGATGAATATGGATCAATGAGTTTTCATTGATATCTGATGCATACATGAAGATGGATCAATGTGGTTTCTTTGATATATGATGCATACTTGGTTTGATGTAAAGATGACTCATTATTGTATTATCATGGTTGATTAGGAGTATAAATGGATGAACTCCAAAGTGGTCCCCTTATGGTGAAAGCCCTCACGGGAATACGCTTTTCAGTTGAGTTATCCTAGAAGTATGGTTAGAGAACCCATGCTTATATGTGGAATAATGAGATGAAGATCAGTGAAATTGTTAGTGAAAATATCCTAGATGGATAATGCTTGTCATGACATTTCCGTTGGTATGTGGAATGTCACATAACTCCTCATGGTTTGAGAGTTATGGCCCTACGAAGATGAAGGACCCTCATATGTTGGCTTGAAGCCCCAAAAGGTCAAAGAAGTCAAAGTGCTTGAAAAGAAGAAATCATTATTTAAATGATAAAGTAAAGTGACAAAGTCAAGGAGGATTATTTAAATGATAAAGTGAAGTGACAAAGTCAAGGAGGACTATTTAAATAATAAAGTAATGGAGAAATTTATAATTATGGAAAGTGGTTAAAAGTGAGTTAACCCTAAAATGAGGAAAATGGGTTAAGTGACCTAGAAGATGCTTCTAAGGAAGCTACTTGGAGAGTATAAATAAGAGGCAAGGTTCTCTTGTGCAAATTATCTCTTGAAAATGTATTGAATATCTATTCTGAGAGAGAGATTGTCTAGAGGATCTCATGGATGCATCAAAGTTTCGGTAAGTCTGAGATCATGAAAAAAAAAGTTTCGGAAGTTTAGAAACCCTAGTTTCTGAGGTATACGCGGGCTGCAGTGAGCTAGGGCACGTACATACGTGGTTTGAATGAGGACATAGTGCGTACAGTTGATGAAGTCATGAAGACTTGTGTGTGAGATGGTGCCAGGCTCTTGAAGACTGAAGCAAGTTCCAAATCTGCATTCTATGGGCTCAGATCTGCCATAGAAACTCTGGTATGGTTACATTGTTGTATTAATGGATACTCTTCCTTGTTGTGTGGTGAATGCTTAAGGCATTCTTGGTATGGTTGTTTTGATTTGGTTTGTGTTGGTTGATAGAGTGAGAAACACTCTTATGATTCAATACTGATATGATTGCTATAGTATATTGGTTGCTTATACATGATTGAGTAGCATTCATATTGTATGGTTGAGGAGCATGAGTAAGTTTTTGGAGATTTTGGATGTGTTGTGATTGGTTATGGGTCAGATTGGATAGTGAAAGACATAAGTGATTGTGATTGGAGGTTGCAGAGGATCTGAGTTTATCTTGAAAATAAAACCCTAAGTAACTCAGAAGTGATACTCAGGTTGTAGTACAGATTGGCCATGTACATACATGAGTTGTACTACCAGTAGGGCACATACATACGCATGTTGCACTACCGACAAGTCGCGTACCTATTGACAGATTGGTATATGTTGAGGATTGTTGCCTCTTCTCATTTGGTGCTGAGGGTGTGAGCTAAGTCTTGCATTATAGATTTGGTTCTCTTGTAGAGTTGTACTCTATTCGGTTGTTGCTGATAACCCAAGGATTGTAGTCCGTAATAAAAAGAAAATTGTACATGCATCTCATGTTATTTGTGTTCCTTGTGGTGATGACTTATTTATGATATATGTTGTTTATGCATGTTCACACTTAACTGGTTATAAATGACAGCAGTAAGTAATGAATAAAATGGTGATTGCTAACTAAGGAGTTTTGTGTAAAGGGAAGTTTGGGAA
>ML782669.1:547203-559017 GCA_009831015.1 Picea engelmannii
ACCATGCCTCATGATCTGCATGTGTGCTTGAAGAGGCAAAGTACACATCCCCTCCTTCTTCCTTGGAGGTCTTTTCTTCTGTAGAAGAAGATTCTTCAGATCCCTTCTTTTTCTCAACTTTGGATCTACACTGCTTCTTGTAGCGCCCTTCTTTTCCACACCTCCAACATACCCTTACAAACTTTCTAGGAGATTTAGATCTACCCTTAGACTTAGATCTCCCACTTGAGAAATTAGATCTATTTATTTCTTGGGAACGTCCTCTTGCAAATAATGCGTATGTGCTATGTCCTTCCATATTCTTTCGTCTCATCTCCTCCGACAACAAGGATGAGACCATTTCTTCAAACTTCAAAGAAGTTGTATTACTACCTATGGCCACAACCAGACTATCCCACGAGTCTGGTAAAGAACACAACAAACTGATACATTTATCTTCATCTGGAATTTTAATCTCAACATATACTAACTGACTTACCACAATATTGAAGGCATTCAAATGCTCTGCCACCAAGTCTCCACCTCTCATCCTCAAGTTATACAGCTTCTTTCTCAGGAATATTTTATTTACCAGGGACTTAGACTGATACAACTTCCCCAACTTTTCCCATAAATCCTTGGCTGTAGCTTCCTATGACACATTCAGTAATACTGAATAAGAGAGACAAAGTCGGATTGTGCTCTTTGCCTTCCGATCCATCTTTTTCCATTCATCTGCAAAAGTTCATGTAGGTGCAGTACCTGTATCTACCACGATCCAATGATCTCTGTCCACCAAAAGATCTTCCATCTTGAGCTTCCATAGCTCAAAGTTTTTCCCATTAAACCTCTCAATCTCCATCTTCGAATTGCTTGCCATTTCTTTTCACCTGAAAAATAGTACTGCAGATCTCCCACTGTAACAAGTCTTATCACAGTCCCGAGCCAAACCCTTGACCATAAAGGTGTCCCCCAGAAGCCAATAAAGCTCTGATACCAAATGTAAATTCTAACCTTGTACAATATCTACTGCAAATAGATATTTAGAAAAGAACAGAAAAGATACAATGGCAAATACAAACATTACACAGAGATTTTTCCCCTGGAAACCCAAACCGGGAAAACCAACATATTCTATATTCATTCATTTTGTTACAATGTTTACAATACAAAATACATATAGGAGCTAGTGACATCCAAAACCCTAACCCAATGACTTGGATTAGTCCAAAACCCTAATTCCTTAACTGGAAATAGAAAACCATTGGCAAAGAAACCATGTGCTGAAAAAAAAAAAACCTAAATATAATGCGGTCCCAATGCGAAAAATAATTTTTTCGGGGGCGCTACCCCCGAACCACCTTTGCACCCGGTATACATGCTCAGACACTACAACTCGTGCAAAGAATATAACACATACCCAACAGGAATTGGGTAGTTATATTTGTCAAAATATCGATTTGGGTTTTGGAAATATATACATATCCTAATTTTTCCCGACTTCTTTATGACAGGCACCATATTTGACACTCAATTTGAATGTAAGACATTGAAGATGATTTGGGTGTCTAATAGTTTCTTCAATTCCTTATAGATGAGCAGTTCGATATTTTGATGTATATTCCTCAGTTTTTAGTGGAATGGTTTGACACCTTCTTTAATTGGAATCACACTCTGAATTATCTAGGTTTCATAAGTCTACATATCATCATAAGTCCATGCAAATACATCATGGTACTTCTTGAACAACTATATAGACATATACTTTTTTGCCTTTGAACAGTAGGTTCCCAAGTTGATATACTTGGGTTTTTCAGAGGTCCCTAGGTTGACTAGAAAATGCATCATGGTTGAATTGTTGGGATTTGGATTTGCCGGCCTCCTGAACTTGGTTTGTAATTCAAATAGATTTTCAAGCAACAACACGCTCTTTGGGATGGAATTTGTCTTGATTTTTCTTACTTCATTCTGATATCTCTGAAGCTCCTTTTCATGAGCTTCATCATCTATTACAGACTCTTGGGAGACATGTGATCTAGTAAGGAAGTTGATGATTTGAGTATCATTATTGAATACCCTCTAGTTTGTGATGTTATCTAGTATGGAAGGCATGTACATTATTTCAATAGAGAAACCATCGTTAAGAGGTGTATATTTAGAAGCTACATTTTCCAAAATGTCTTCAATGGTGTTCTGGAAGTGAGGTAGAGATTCAATATTAAAATCTTTGAAGGAATAAAGTAAATCCCATACCTTTTGTTGGTAACCTCTTAGATGCGAAGACAGGAAGTGAATAGTATTTCTTACCTGTCAAACAATTATTTCAGAATCATCGAACACCTATAAGAATTTTACCTTCAGGTCAATGTATTTCTTCAAACCTCAGACCAAGGCTTCATATTATATGGTGTTATTGGTGCATTCAAATTCCAATCGGCAGGATATGAGTGTTTTTCATAAGTGTGGATCGAGGAGGATACATCATGCTCGGGCTCCATGTTGGGATTTGGAGCCATCAAAAAACATACTCCAAACGTCATTATATATGGGTGGATTAATACTACAATAAACTAATTATTTTAATACCATACAAGAATTATCATCGGTTTGATCGCATGGAAGGAGCTCAGATTGGGTGTCTATGTGCGTTTGGGATGGCTTTATTTTATAACAACCATGATCAGTCTCCAAGAAATAATTTCCCAAAACAGAGTGTGCAAAGTTGATGGGTTTGTTTTTACCTTCTAATTCAATTACTTTTTGTTTCATATGAGCTTCACTATTTACATGAATCTAATTGGGTTTACCTTTGTATGGCAGCCATAGGTGTGACCAATCCATATAAAAATAACCTTGGATTTTTGGATACCAATCCTTGTTTAACAACAAACCATAGCTATCAAGAATGTCAACAACAACATTGTCAATCACCTAATGAACCCTTGGGTCTAAGGCTAATATAATCTACACATCTTTTAGTTATCCTCTGAATTTTACATCAAACCTATCTAATTGTATGATTCTTGTAGTAGTTAGTTGTGGGACAATGTTTATTCTTTGACATATTGAATAGAGCATGATGTTGGAAGAAGCAACAGAATCTACCAAACAATTGTGTACGTTGAAATTAAATATTTCGTATGTGAATAGAAAAGGAGGACTCCAGAACCTCGAATAAGTGCCTATGCTTGTTGCATTGATGACATCTTTGATTTCAACATTATATATTTCTCTTGTTTCCGTAGTCTTGGGACTTTTTTCAACCACAACCGTGGTTTTTTTCTGAGAGTTGAACGTATCAATAAGGAGATCACGATGTTGTGGAAGTGTGCAAATATCATACATGGAAATGTTGGCCTTAGTCTTCTTCATGTCCTCAATAACACTGTACTCTAAAGTGCACATTTTTGGTTACTTTTTTGTTGTACTTGGTTGTGGATCCTTAGCTTTTTTTTTTGCTATTGGATTGTTTGGTTTAGCGTTGTTTGTTGTTGGGTTTGTTGTTATTGGTTGGAATAGTTGTGTTAGACTTCTCACTGGAATTGATTGGAGTTTGGGTGCTTGGTTTCGATATTTCGACAATGGGGATGATTTTCCTGAGAGGGATGTTGGTCATTGGGGGAGAAGAGGTAGTACTTGGGAAAAATACTTTGCTACATAGATTATAGTTTCTGTGGGAATATTTTATAACAAGTGTGTCTCTGATCAAAACTTCCTCAATTTGTTAGTCGTCTAAATTGATACACCAATCCCATAGGGATATAACTGACTCATGAGGGGTCTCCTAAATTGTTTCGTCACTTCATGTTTTAGTGGGTTGTTCATCATTTAGACTTTGTTGATCTAGTAGTTGATTAATAACATAGGTCATGGATTTAACCCATTGTGGATAGGTTTTATCATAGTGATTTTGTTGATGATATGAGAAGAAGTTGTCACTCTCGAAGGTATCTAGAATCAACGTGAGTTGTGGTGCTTCAGGTGGTTTGTACTAGTTGTCACTCCTCTTGAAGAATGGACAAAAAGGTATATTTCTTGAAGGCCCTTCTTCAGTTCTCTTCTTGAGATTGAAAACTTCATTGGACAACTTCTTAACTAACGTGATGATGCTCTCGATATCCCTCGGTTCCTTCTCATGAGGTTTTGTCAGCAATAGAGGTTTCTTTCCAGACGACTTGGTTTCTACGGAGTATGGATGATTGTCTTAAGAGGATAATTCTTTCTAAATTGTCTGTAATTCATCGAAATTGAGAGCTAAATTGTTCCTACGAGCTCGCTTGAAAAACATGCCTATAGAAGGAACTAGAGTCGAAGTGTAGTATTTGATGGCTAAGGATTGGGATGGAGTTGTGTCAATAGTAAAATTAGTGAGGATTTTAATGAATTGTTGGTTGAAGTCCTTCACTTTCTCTCTTTTTTCCATTTTAATGGCTCCCAATTCCTTATACAAGAATGCGGTGGTTTTCCGCTCACCAAATTTTCCGATAAATTCCTTCTCAAAATCTTCCTAACTAGTTATGGAACTAGGGGGGAAATTGAAATACCATGTAGAATATCTTCTCTAGAAGGTGAAAGGAAATATATTATATACCACATCTTTGTGTTAAACATTTAGAAGGAGGGTGGGTAAAAAGAATTTTTTTATGTGATCTTTTGGCAAGCTAGGCCTATCAAGGTCAAATTTGGGAAGGAGCTTTTCAAGTTTTCTAGGCATCTCATGTAAGATTTCTTCTAATTCAGAGCTCCTTCGAAAAACCATGGTGGGATTACTACCCTACTCTCTCGACATTCACCCATGATATGTTCAAGATTAATTTCTAGGTTTTCACTGTCAGCGTTACGTTCAAATTCGGGAGGGGTAGGAGGAAGTTGGCTTAAAGGTACGAGTACTTCTTGGAACATAGTTTCAATGAGATATTATATAGAATCGACAAGAATATTGGGATGGTTATCTGGTCATCTTACACACGTATCTTTCCTCCTTGGAAACTCTAAATTTTTTAGTATTTGACCAAGTAATTTAGCGTAAGCGAGGATGATACGACACGTTTTGGTGAACTCTTCATGAGGTATGTGAAACCAAGTATTTCTATGGGTTTCAGGACTTCCAGTGGCACTTTCAAATGCGATATTTGTATCTTCAAAGGCAACTTTTTGTTCAAGATTGTCATGTGGGAAAAGAGATGGAACAAGGTTTCTTTGTGTAAGCCATAGAATTTGGCCCTCCTTCTAGTGTCAATTCTATTGATGGGTCTAAATGGACCAGAAAAAGTAAAGGGTACTCCCTGATACAAAGTCCCAATTAGACCGTGCATTTTTTGGTTTAGGAGACCCATTTGGAATTTGGTTTGGCTGTCATTTATGGTTATGAGGGTGAGGGTGGATGATTATGCAATGTAAAGATGTAGATGAAGAATATGCATGAAAATAAATCTAATGTAATTCTAATATATCATACCCTATACTAGCTAGGAGCAAGTTATCGTAACCAAATGAGTTGTATAGAAACTAAAATTTGTTGGCAACTTCACCTGGATAGTCGTCATGAAGAGGCAAAGTTAGAAACATATGCATCCAAAATATATAACCATAAAATTCCAAACTACATTATTCACATACAACACAACTCATATACATAGGACATGAAAAGATAAAGAGTAGCAACAAAACTGCAAAAGATATAGAGATTGCGTTAGATAAGTCTATAATAAAACACATTCTTACAGTCCATGTGAATAGCATACATTTGGCCTGAAATAGTTCACATAAGAAAACAACACATCTAATTTGTTTTCCCTTTCATAAAACTGGCCCTGAGGGCTTCTCAATATTCATTAACCAGGTATTTTCTCCAAAAGAAGTTATAGAGTGTATACAAAGCTTGAAGATCCCTTTCAAAGTAGGTCTCTTCTTATATTTATACTATTTTTTCCTAACTCCCTTGTGACTCTTTGTATCCCCTTAAATAAATTGTTACAAAACTTTTCATCTTCCTTCTACTTGATGACATGTGTACAAAGTAAGGACAAAAGCAAGAGTAGTTTAGAAAAGAAAAAATAGGGTATAAGTAATAGAAATTTTGAATTTGCTATTTTGTCTTTTTATGAACTCTTTTCTCAAAGATATATTGTCCAGATTTCCAGTTGATCGTATAGAGATATGATTCTATGGTATGCAATATCTTCTATGGTAGTCGTATGCATAGTTATGCTGTCATCGAGGGTCTTCATATCTTTTGATCATGTATCCATGAATGACTGAACCATAGGATGGACCTTTTTCGGTTGAATGAGGTGTTGTTCTATTTGGTTCGTTGTTATTGTGGTGGCTAAATCGGTTACCTCCCATCTATGACTTGTGTTGTCTTGTATCTTGTCGATAAGTGCGTCCATTACAAGGTTTTTTTCAAGCTCTTCTAGCTAGGGGATTCGACATATATTGATCAATTCTTGAACTTCCTTGTGCACAGATGAACAAATTTCCATTGAGCTAGTTGTTTCTTTGTATTCCCTTTGTATTGCTTGTTGGTAATGATGTAGTGCATAGATGTTTTTTTTTCCTTTCCAGGGATGGGGGACTATAGAGATTGACCGACACATATGGGTTTTCTACAATCCATGTATCAATATTGTTCAGTCCCTCCCAGATAGTGTTGAATTGTGTGAGCTTAGTGTGCACCCTGCTATGTTGATCTATGATGATAGAAGTTATGTCTTGGAACATGTGCAGGTAAGTGTACATTTTGATTATGGCTTCCTCGAGTTGAGTTTTGACATTTTATGTTGCTATATTTGAATCTTTGTAGGCTTTCTTCATCTACCTTTACCTATTGAAGCTTTTCCTCAAGTACCCTAATCCTCTCTTCCTTCTCTAGATTTTGTTGGCGCACGTTTTGGACATTGTATTATGTGGCAATCATGAAGGAAAATTCGATGGAGGCTATGGAAATGGGGTCTTCTCTAACATCTATAGTTATAGGTGCTTGTGTAACAACTGAGATCGGATATCCTCCCGTTGTAGGCACCTTATTCACCTGTTCTTGCATGATTTTTCTTGAAGCCTTGTCGTAGGTGAATTTATTCAATTTGGGGACCTCTACTGCTTTAACTAGGGCTTGAAATCCTAGATCCATCCCACCAAGTTGGGTTTAACGACTGGTTCTTGTTGTGAATATCTCTGGTAGGCCGGTGTCCATTGGGACTGTCTCACTGTTTTTGGCTTCCTTGTCCTTTTTCCTTTGTTCTTCTTATGTCGATTTTTCCACAACTTCCTTAGATGCTCTTTGTGTAATTTTTTTGCTTCTTCAACTGCAACTTTTTCAATTGTTGCATTTTTCTTTTTCTTCAGTTGTGGCTATTGATGCCACATTGGCTTTAGATTTATCTTTTCATATTCATTCTTCCTTTTATTTTTTGAGGTGTCATTCTTCTTATTGTGAACCTTATCCTTATCTCTTCTTTTCCTATCTGCCAATGTTTCCTCTTTCTCTACAAATTTGGACTGTGTAAATCCAGTAGTGGAAGATGTTCTTTCTACTTATTCTTCAGCTTTCTTTCTAGCCTCTTCTCGTGCCTTTTCTTCATATGCAATATTCCCTAAGGTTCTACCTCATCTTTTGAAGAGGAATTCATCATAAGTTCTATTGTTGTTTTGTACTTCCTCCTCTTCCCAAATTTTTTGTGTACTCCAAGGGCAAGCCTATCTTGTTGAAATTTTCTTTTACGACCTTTTTGGGGTCGTATCTCATGAACCTTTCCTTCCCAAAATGATATGAAGTAAAATATCTACTTCCTCATGGGCTTGTTTAGTGGTTGAAAAGGAATAAGTGTCTATGTATCGTGGGAGTGGTAGCCATATCACATTCTTATCTATGTAGAGTATTCCTCCAACTCTGTGGATTACTGTCTAATATGCCACCTCTTGAAGAACTAATTTTTGTGGTACAAATTGAGGCAGTGAATGAGGGACTTTCATAACTCTGTACACACTAATATAGGTGTATTGTTCCATCATGTACCAATTTCCAATTATTTTTATGACGACAATCACTTTATTAGTCATACATGGAGCGGTTGTGTCGAAGATGAATTCATACAGTGAAGCTAGAAAGTGCTCGCAATTTGTTTTGTATCCAATCATGTACTTGTGCTCCCAGAGCACTTGGAAGTATATATGAATGGTTGGGTCTATTGGTTGCTATGCCCAACCCATATTTGGATAATGGTGGGATACACACATTATTTCCATGAGGTATGAAGACATATGGAAATTGGGGAAGGTCCTAAGATGGGATTTTACAACTACAATGATGGCCTCTATCAGTTTTGTTGATAGGATGTCGTCCCAGTTGAACGATGATCCTTTTCTACATAGTAGTAAATGAATGGCATGTATGATAGGGAAAAATTAGAGGAATATTTCTCCTCATTTGAAAGGTCTTCATTCAAGAGGTCGGGATTGGGAAATTCCTTCGACAAAAATTAGGTTTGGAAACTGCCCAGGATCTTGATTAAAAAATATTCCATTAGTGCTTCTTGGGTTTACGACATTGGAAGGGTTCATATTTGGATACTATCAACTCTAAAGAAAAATTGGATCATCGATAACATGTGTGACACTCGAAGGTTTGAAAATATAATCCTATGGCTATGACCCTCGGGGGGGTGAACAATCTGAGCGAAAATATTTAAGTGTGGGAAATGAGGTGAAAAGGGGATTGGTTGAACAGTTGAGGATGCGACAGGGGGGATCTATGTCACAAATAGAGGTGGAAAACATTCGTAGAGAATATCTTGGGTGGTCTAGGTCCAAAGGGTAAAATTAAAGATAAAATAATAAATACCTAACCCTAGAACTATTTACCAACAAAAGAAAGGATGCATGATCAAGTTAGGGCTTACCTGGTGATTGATCAACACGTGGGAGGTGTTCATTGTTTAAGAGAACATAATCTTTCATGATCGAATTTTCCCTGCTTGACGTCACCTTTTCTCTCTTGGACGTTTGGTGATAATGACATAGAAGGGAGGATGAGCGTGGTTTTATAATTTTGAGTGTCGAAGAAAATAAATGAAAAAGTGTGGGGCGGGCTTGAACTAGTAGAGTAAATGAAATGTCCTTTGAAATGCATCGGGGTACTTCATGGGAAATTCTTTGATGCATATAGGAGGACTAGGTACGAAGGGTGTCGATATTTATTGGAGGAGAAGGAATAAAATCCTCCAGTTTGATCGAAAGAGTTCATACAAACTCCTCCGATCAAATCAGAGGGGTTAATATAAAGTCATGTGATGGACATGACCTTTCAGAGGAAAAAGAAAGAAGTGGGTCGTTGGTTATTAGCATGGTTGAAGAGAACTCCTAAGATGTACATCAGAGAGTTTGTGGTAACTCCTCTGATGTACATCGAAGGAGTTTACATTAACTCACCTGAAACCCAAAAATTTAACTTAAAATTTTCTCAAGTGTTTAAATTTGAAAGATACAAATTTGATTGAAAAGTGGAGCTTAGAGGGCATGTTTAGAGTGGGAGAAAAAATCCATCGAGAAGGTACAAGTTGAAAAATTTTCAAATCCTTAAAAACAAAGGGACTTAATTTTCTTGGAGGGTATTTTCAAGTAAATTACAAGAAAATGGAGGGTTGTTAGTGCTTAGCACAACAATACTCCAAATCTCTAAAATGCCACCTTCAAGTAGGAAAATACCTCAAAGTTTTAGTTACACCCATCACTCTCAACATCTCATATGCCAAAGCATTGAGGAAGAAGGGATCATCACTCTACAATCCCCCCCACACACAAGAGGAAGAAAAACTAACCAAGTGAATAGATAAAAGAAGAAAAACAAAAACATCCCTTGGAACTTCGAGTTCACTTGTTACTTACTAGGAATATAAGTCAAAGCTCCTAATCAAAATTGATAAGCTTACATTCTGAATCCCTTTAGAATAATCCACTATGTTTTTCTAATATGCCTCATTTTTAAGAGAAATTATCAAATTTTATACTTGTATTAGTAGAATCTGTAGATCTTAACGTTGTACAATATTTACTGCAAATAGATTTTTAGTAAAAGAACTGAAAAGATACAATGGAAAATACAAACATTACACAGATATTTTTCCCCTGGAAATCCAAACCAGGAAAACCAACATATTCTATATTCATTCATCGTGATACATTGTTTACAATACAATATACATATATGAGCCAGCGGCATCCAAAAACCTAACCTAATGACCTGAATTAGTCAACAACCCTAATTCCTTAACTGAAAATAGAAAACCATCGACAAAAAACCATGTGCCGAAAAACCACCTAAATATGTGACACGTTTTCCAAGGCAAAAATTATTTTCTACCCTTGGATATATTTCATCTTATCTACGACACTGCACCTCAAACCTTCAGAGTCCCGAAGTCTCAGACTCCCGAAGGTTCCACCCTTACATGTGGTGGCGTATTAAATGCAGAGGTAAGGACATGTGGGTCCCGAGTACTTCACCCGCCAATAATCCCAATGAATACGTGCCACGGGGGTGACACCCGACAAGGAAGAGATGACATATGGCCCCTTTAATGGGTGACATGTGTCACATTTTAATGGGCACATAGGGTCTATGAAACGTACTAATCAAGGTGACACATGACACGTCAATCGTGGGTCCACATCACCCTGGTTGGCATTAGTGGGCCATGTCACTCTGGATTGATGGCCTTCCGACACCCTTAGATCTTATAGTCGAGATGTGTCCATGTAGATTCATTGATCTATGGCCTCTGTTACTTCTTAACTTCGGCATTCAAGGGGGGTTCGTTGTGTGGTTTTCTCCTTGCTAGATCCTAGAGTAGTCAACGTCGGGATAACCACGATCTAGATCTACAGTAATGGGAGATATTGAAGGGTCCATAGATATGCAGTTCTCATTACTTCACAGCTCTAGACTTCGGGAGTTTTGGCGTTATGTCCGCTCTGCTCTCTTGAAGTAGGAATTCATCGAAGTACTGTACGTGAGTCCCTCCACTGGTTGATCGAACGGTTAAGAGGGGTACTTAATAGTCTCCCCAGATTCACGGCTTGCATCAATTCATAACTCCGGCGTTCAAGGAATTTGGTGTTATAACACCTCTATTATCGCGAAGTAGTCAACGCTAGACTTACGTCGGCGTAGATCCAACGGCCAGGGGGACTCTCGAATACCCTCGGATTTGCATCTCGTGTTACTTCATGATTGATAAATGGGTCAGGGTGTAATGGTGGGGCAGGTCTATCTTCCATGGTTAGGGAAAATGCTAGACGTCGGTCAACCTCGTGGGTAACTGTAACAACAAGTTGTCTTCGGTCGGTTTGCAAATGGTAAGGTCATAACCCCCATTGTTCTGAGCCTGGCGCATGCTTTTTTATTATACCAGTCTTTCATAATGTCTGCTGCTGATGCTGTAGTGTGGTGCTGGCTGGTCCTGTATGGTAGAATATGGAACTGTAAGGTATGCTCCGGGTGAAACAACTGCTGTCCTTGCTTCCTCTGCTTCTGGGATCATCCAGGAAAGCCCTCCAGGAGGGAGGTTTTCTCTTATTCTCCCTCGTCCTCGGAGAGCTAGTTATTTTATTGATCAGGTTACGCGCGATAAGGAGTTAGAAGGCTTGCCAACGCGATGCATTTTAGAGTGCACCCGCCTCATGAATGGTGCGGAACCTTGTGTTAGAAAAACAGGACCGCGGAGCAATAAAATAAAACAAATGCAGAAACAAAACACAGAAGACACACAATACAAGAGAGACACAGATTTACGTGGTTCACCCAGTGTGGGCTACGTCCACCAGAGAAATTGCCAG
>ML782669.1:574906-592473 GCA_009831015.1 Picea engelmannii
CAAGGAATCATACAATAAAACACAACAAGCTTTATAGGAAAGAATCATATTACTGTATCATATTAAATGTGAAAGAGAGATTACAACCATGGCCTTGATGTCGTAAGATCCCTTCCAACTGTCCTTTGTTCCCCACACACTTTCACTCTAAGAATTCTGAGAGCACAGATCTGATAGTATTCATAATCTATCTTGACAAAGGCAAAACTCAAAGACACCCCATCCAAGCTAATAACTCCAAGCCAAATCCAACTTAGCCCAATCCAAGCTCCAAAAGCTCCAAGCTAACCAAAGCTAAGCTAACTTTCTCCATGAGAGCTCATCTCCTTTTATAAGATGAAGAGGATAAGGTGAGGAGGTTAGGATGATCCCACTAAATCATGAAAGCGAGTAAGATCCACACCATTCAGATGCCACCTCACCATGGAAGTTTCTCCTTCTAGAAGATTCGAGAAAACGCTCATTTTTCCCACGTGTAAGAATTCTCGCACCCTGCCTATAGTGCAACCTGTGAACCTCTCACAACCCAACTATGGTGCAACCTACGAGAATCAGACATTCTCGCACCCTGCCTATATAGCAACCTGCGAACTTCCTTTTTTATAGGGTTTTTCCACAGGAAAATGCAACTTCTTTTCTCAGGGAAAGTTCTTCTCCCTTCTCTCTTCAGGAACTCAGGCCATTGACCCCTCTGAAGGCAACAGATAGGTTTACATCATTAACGGTCATAGGGATGAGGAAAATAATGTGTAACAGATGGTGCCTGAAGGATGGTCTCTACTTCCCTGGCTAATTGAAATTCTTACAACCATGTAGTAGGATGATACATACTCACATGAGCCTTGTTGGAATCCTTTAAGCCACTGATAAAAAATTCAAGATAAAATTCATTAGATAAGCCCTTAGTTCTGATAGCCAACTGTTCAAATGTTATGATGAAGTATGATACTGATCCAATTTGGCATAACTTTGTGAGCTTTCCCCAAAAATGATATTCATGTTCAAAATGGGCACAAACTACTTTAGTGAACATGCTCCAAGTGGGGAATCTAGGATAAAACTTCATGTGTCACTGCCACTATTTCCACCATTCTTGATCTAGATATAGAACCCCAACATGGAGTTTGGTCTCATCATCCTGAATATCATGGAGGAAAAAGTATTGTTCCATTTGAGACACCCACCCAACTGGGTTAGAACCATCAAATTTATGCATGTCAATTTTGGGCACCTTATTTCAAGAGTGTGTAGACCTCCAGGGGGAGTGGGACGACTGAGTATGGTCATGCTGGGAAGACTGTGGGTCAGCTGGAATGTACTCAACATTCTTACCCTTGAGGTTTTTCAACACCTCTTCTAGTTGTTGGGAGATTGATTGTTGGGATAACTTGATGGATTTAAGGTCTTCCTCTAGGTTTGTTGTCCTAGACTCCAGGTCATCGTGCCACTTGGAGAGGGTAGTAAGCATGGTGGAGGATTGGGTAGCTAGTGAGGTGTCCGGAGGGAAATTTAGGTCACAGAATTTGATAGGTACTAAGGTGATCAGCGCAAAAAGAGGAATCCAATGAGATAGGTGTCAAATAAGGGTGTCTTGGAAAGGGGTGGGACCTCAAAAAAAAGGCTTAAAAGTGAAGGGTACCACTACGATTAGAATGAAGAGAGGAATGCAATGGGATAGGTTACAAATAAGGGTGCTGAAAAGCCCCATACTTTTTTTTTTACTCCTATGAAGTTATACTCCAAGATAAATAATATTTCAGTGTCGCAATGGCCAAATTCTTAATAGGAAGAAATGTGTAGGAAATTCACAACCGAAATGCAGTAGACACAGTTGCACAACAATAGATCTGGTCACTTCTGTTGATTTTTCCATACCAAGGGGTAGGGGATTCAAGGGTTCTACAAACAAGGGTTTTCCTTGTGTTATAGCTCTCTGATATAAATGCGGGGTCCAATAGTATTACTCGACCCAATATCTTAGGGCACCAACTAAGGAGGCTAGACTGCACCCTTAGTCGTACTACCTAACTACCCAGGTACAAGAGAGTATCTTCCCGAGTGTTGTTCTCGGGCACACTATAACAGTCAAACGATCGATCGATTTATCTATGGAGGGATTCAAGATGATTAGGCCGATCCATATATAGGTGCTATCTGATGTGCTACCACTCGAAGGGGTACCAATAGGGGTTACAAGGGTAGCCAACAGATGTTCACTTAAAAACCACTTGTATTTCCTGCGTGTATGATTCCCCGACCATGGGTTTATGTGTGTAACAAAAAATCCCTATAGCTTAAAGATGCCAGAATACGTCTCTACCATGGAAAAAAAAAATTACCCCACAAGTCGTGGCCTAGAAAGAGCTTTGATACCACTTGCAATATTCTAGATATAATATAATATGCATAACAAAAATATTGAGCAAGCAATAGTGGAACAACAATGATATATCCAGAACAATATCATAATAGTAGCAGAATAACACCAGAAAGAGCACCTTTATTAATGATAGCAATGTTCACTTGCTTCTTCGAGGGGTCAACCTCCATCATAGCAGAGCTCTATTACAATAATATCCAAGACAAACTTCACCCATGCCTCCTACACTCTTTTATACTAATTCTACCTTCTAAGGAAAATTCTAGAGGAAGATCTTTCTAGAAGTAGAAGCTTCTATAAGGTCTTCTTACATTGACTTATTATCATTTATTTATTAGGCCCTATTAACTAATGTCGGCCTTTATTACATAGAAAACATGTCATGCTAACTAATGACCCATGGAGAGGGGTTATGATCGGATCCTAACCCTCAGAGTCCACACAATTCACCAAAACAGATGCTTACCACATAATTTAAATTGTTATATCTATGAAATTACTCTCAACTAAGTTCAGAATTCTTCATTTCATGTTCTTTAATCAAGATGTAGCCTTGTATTGTTTTCTTCAAGGCTTGGTGATTGACCAATTATGAGTGTGCGTTTTTTTTTTAATCTTCTTACAACACTCATGCAATTTCAATCACAAACAAGCTCATAGATCATTCTTTATGCATAGTTCAACACCTGAAATGAAAACTTAGTAAAGCTAGCCTTAGAAGAATCAAAGAGAACTGTAGGGTGAGGTTTAGATCATGATTTGATTTAAAGATAATATATCAGGAAATGGTAGGCAACATTTCAATTGAAGCCATGAAATATATTATAGTTTCAATACCACGGTCTAGCAGAGAATTCATTACTCGTGCATTTAAAATCAGACATCCATGTCGAGCATAGTCGAATCCATATATATAGCAACATAAATAGGCCAATGGTGAGTTTAAAAAAACTCCAAGAAAATTACATACCAACTTGATAAAGATGGTGCAATGTGAAAGTGATGATGAGCCCAATCAAAGCAAACTTTGTGTGCCCCCTTAACTTTTGTTTATTTTCACATTCAAATGCAACAAAGGATCCTACATCCAATCATTGGAAATACCTCTAACAATTTATCTATTATGAATAATGTGCATGTGGATGTAGATATAAATGGCCAGCTAACTCACACAAAACAAAAGGATCACTGAATCACTAATTCAATTTCAGTGCAAGTTGCTTAAGCACTCTTGAGTGATTTAATTCTATAAATAATTATTAGTGCCCAAAAGCAATAACGAGACAAATAAAATGATTTCAATGTTACGGTGAGTGGGAATGAACTAGTGAAGCTTGCATCTACTAACCATAACAGAAAATTCAAGAAATTAATCACACCATATACATAACAACAATTAAATGCATCATCAATAGATATTTTTTTACCCTAGAAACCTAACCAAGAAAAATAGATCTAGTGGGGATTTATTGTGCTCTGGAAATTTATTACAAAGAGTGAGTTATGCATGTTCATAAATATCATGCATTGTTACTCACTAGCAATTTTTTTTTACATATGGTCATGGTTGAGAGACACCTTCACTCATCGTGGACATCCTCCTTGACTCCTTCATCCTCTGACCTTCAAGTAGGTTTCCCTCTTGAAGATCTCATTTCTACTACAATTTCCCTTCAAGTTTCCCAAGTTCTATTTTCATCTCCCCATTGATTTCCTTCTTCACCATGGCCTTCATTTTTAATGGGCGGCCTTGGTTGTCCAACCATCGCAATGCATTGTTTCAACTTTCAAGTAAATTTTGAACATTTTTTCAACTTTGCCAAATATAAAACAACTAAATGCTTATTACAAAGTTTAAAAAATATTTTGGCGAGGATCCAATTCAAATCATGCCTCCCCATTTGTAGGATTTCGGTCCCCAAAAGCTAGACCATTAAGGAGATGGAAGCACATGACCTCTAGTTACCTCTCCATATCCACCATTCCATTATTGATGAAGGTTGCTTGTTTCTTGCTTGTCTACTCCTATTTCACTACTAGAGGGGTTATTTTCTCTCTCCCTTTATGTGCTTTGAGGAATTATTCCTTGCCATCGTTGACCAAGAAATGTTTGTTTTCTCTCCTATAGAAGGTAGCATCCCTATCCCACGGGTATGGTCTACTACCAAACATCACTCCATAGACATATAATGGTGCAACTTCACATTCTACTTCATCAACATAGGTAGCAATAATAGAAAACTTGATTTTACATCTTCGAATGATTCTCATAATAGATTTCCCTTACAACCATGCTAGTGAACTTAGATGCACTAGATCATAAGTTTATATACGAAGATCAACTAATGTTTCAGAAAGAAAATTACATTGAGAACCATTGTCAAACTGAGAATTTACCATCTAGATATTCACTTGAACTTCATTTTGGAATAGCTCATGTTTATCTCCAACTTCCTTTGGTGGCTGCAATGCGGTGCAAACTATGGCTTCATCTAGATCATAGGTGCTTAATACCACTTATTCTTTTGTCTCAGTAGCTTCCTTTTCTCTCACCTTGGACTTTAGCCACTTTGGATGCAATTTTGGATCAAGTTTCCAACACTTCTCTTCCTTCTTTCCATTTACATCACAATGTTTGCAATTCTTATTAGGATCCCTTCTTTTTTTTGTTGTGGCTACCATCTTCTTGTCTCTTCTCTTGTTGGTTTCTTCTGGGCCCATTTGTTGTTGCCTCTTCTTGGAGTCCAACTCAATATAGAGAGCCTTCTTGTTCACCTCGTCTATACTTTTCACACTAACAAGTTGCAACTACCTTCAAATATGGTTGACAATTCCTCCAAGGCACTTCACCACCACTCTCGGCTCTTCCAAAAAGATACCCAACCTAATGGCTTGACTCTTGAATTCAAAGGTGTATTCTTTCACCCCTTGTCCATGTTCTTACTGAAGGTATTGCGACTTCATGAGGTTCTCCTCTTCGTAGCCTATGGGATAAAATTGTGACTTCAACAATACCTTGAAGTCCTACAATTTAGTAATCATGGGCTTCTTTCCTATCCTCAATGCATCCACAAAGCTCTCCCAACAAAACAGTTCATATCCAGTCATCTTCAAACGTGCAAAAGAAATTTGTTGTGTTTCTTGAATTTGATAAATGCCAAAATAAAATTTCATTCATTTCAACTAGCTATTCAAGACTTCAGCATTAACTTGTCCATCAAACATGGGTATTTCAAGTTTCGCTTCAACTTTGAAAGGAATATTGTAATATGAAGAAAATAAGTGGTTTTTACCTGAATCATTGCACGTGGAATCTTCTTAGTCTTCCTTGTATTGTTCATGCTCAGTCTCTGTTGATTTTTCTTCTCTATCTTTCTTCACCAACAATCGTGTTACCAATTTTGTCAATGTAGAAATACTTTGCTCCAATTGAACAAACATGGCTTCTTGATCCTCCATGTCATGTTCTTCATGAAGTTTCCTAGCCATCCTAGTTTTTTTTCTCCACAATAGTCCTGGCAACAATGCTTCTCCACTATCATGGTACTTGCTACCAGTGTTTACTATGCAGGTCTTCTTCAAGTCTTCATAACTTTCTCTAAGTCCATATGATTCGTAATTGAGGGGTTGAGAGTCCACACAATTCACCAACACAGATGCTTAGTGTGGAATTTAAATTGATACTTAGTGTGGAATTCAAATTGTTGTATCTCTGCAATTACTCTTTCTTAAAATTCGATAAACCAATTTTGATTTTAATAAATGTATATAAAAAGTTACATACATATTATTATTATTTATTAATTTAATAAAAAAAATAAAACTTTTTAAAATAAAATGATAAAATATATACAATTAAACACATCGTTAAACCTATGAATAGACATGTGAATATGAAGACAACTTTCGACATGTGAACATGGAGACAACCTTTTCATAATTCAAAGTGGAAGATGGAATGAAACTACTTTTGTCTAGGGAATTTATCCTCACGGTGATTCCAAGTGGACTATTGGAAGGACACTTTTTTTGTTGAGGGAAAATATTTTTGTTTAGGGAATTTATTCTCACATTGATTTCAAGTCGAATTTGGAATGGTATTATTTACTATAAATGGATTTCAGATTTATTATTTAAGAATGATTTAGATGGATGTATAAATTTGTAATATGATTTATTAATGATTTAGATGGATATATCAAATTTGTAATATGATTTATTTTTGGAAATAAAAAAACAAAATATATCAATACTATTACTTTTATTAATACTATTACTTTTATTAAGAAAATTTGAAAATTACCTCACTCTCAAACTATTTTATTCGTTAATGTTGAAAATCCACAAATCTCCACAACCCAACTCAAAAAATATTTTTAAAAAACATAATATACCGCCTTTCAATATCCCACAATCCCATGACATAATCCCTTTCAGCCTTACATAATCCATGACATGTACACAACGTTAATTTCAGTCTTTCAATATTCAATCTCATATGAAGCAATCATTATTTAATCCACTTACAATAATTTTAAGCCACCATCACCATCTTCTAAGTTGTACGCCCCTTTTATTCTTCTAAGTTGTAAGCCCATTTTATTCCTATGATTGATAGGAATGAAAGAATAAAAACCGCATAAAATAAATGGATGCATCAAAGAAAGCAAAAAAATGTTTTCGAAAGCACAAAGTGTACTAAGTAATGCATGGAGAATAATTCATATAACCCTAAAGCTACGTGCATGTATTAAGTATGGGAGAATAATTCATATAACCCTAAAGCTACATGCATGTATTAAGTATGTTGGATTAACTGTAAGCAATACACTAAACTAATGTTATCATATTTATAGATACGTAAGCAATACACTAAACTAATGTTATCATATTTATAGATACGATTAGGAGGCATATTTGTTTGGCATACACTTATGAATGCTATGCAAAGAAACTTTGTGTGGTCTTTGATTTTCAAAAAAATATAAGATTCTTAAGAAAATTATATACTCATGAAGCACAATGCTTGCGTCAGAGATGACCAAGCAGTTCCAATCATTGATAGAAATTAAAGAATAGTAGCACGATTATATGATAAGTAGATTTGATCAAGACATGGATATTTTTTCTCCTTTCACGCAATATAAACAATGGGAAATGACTATGACTTTGCAAGAGGAAAGAAAATGGAAAAGATGGCATAGGTCATCCAAAGAAAAAAAAAGTGTTTGTTAGTTTGTCTATGACTTGTGAGACTAGCCTATAGCCTAAGAAACCACGACCCATGGGTCTCTAAGCTTTCTAAATCACCTTGGTATTGCACCTGGGATGTGCCACACCAACCCTTAGCACGGATGGATTTTTAGGTGTCTCCGCCCAACTAGTCGAGTTTCAGATCTGGGTCGACTTACAGAATGATGCCCATCGAAACTAATCACGCTAGCGGGATTTGACATCATCTAAAGAACTTCAAAATACTATTGCATTATCAATAACTGAGTTTGAAAAGAATCATCTGCTCAAAATTCCAATTGTAAACAACCAAGATAAAATTATAAAAATTAAATGAAACTTGAATGGTTCTTTGTGGAGCAAAATGAAATAGTATGTTCCCAATATGAATCATTCAATGATGTCAATAACAATAGGGATCAAATGCCTCAACAAAATTTATTTGACTGATACTTAAATGGATATTCAAATATTTTGCTCTCATGAGATGGGATGGGAATCTCATGGACCTAGAATATTAGGGAAATCCTGGGGGAGGAAAAGGGGAATAATTGGTCATTCCCTAATATTTAATTTATAAACACATATGCATCATAAATGGTAAAGATCCAACCAAAATAAATAAAAGGAGGGGAAGTCTGTGTTGAAATAATGTAACTGCAAAGAGTATTCTTATTATTATTGATATATTATTCATAGGATCAATCCCCATTAAGGATTGATCATGTCGGTTATTGTAATAGGACCAAATCCCCTTTTGCGGATTGGTCAAAAGACAATTGTAATAGGCAGAATAAGAAGTCGGCCCCAACAGATATTGAAGAAGCCCTGAAATATAATAAAGGTGGGTTTACCCACCCAGTTTGAGAAGTCGGCCCTGCCAGTGAAGAGACACTTCACACGTGCCAGACTTGTATAAATAAAGGAGGCTAGCGCCTCACTTAGACACAACTCACTTTCTCATTTGAGAGACAAGTTTAGATCTACTGCTGGAGAAGAAGGACAGAGAGAGTGGCGCATATCTGGGAGAGGACTTTCTGTATTTGTTTAAGAGATCTCTTGGCATTGTATTGGCTATCTATATTAAGGAAGTTTTGTTGGGTTTTCTTCCCCTAGAGGGTTTCCCAGGATAAATGTTGTGTCTCTTGTGATTGTGTATTTCTCAGTGATCTTGGATTATGCCATTGTTATCTAATGAAATGCAAACATCTATAATAATGTCTTAAACATTAACATGGTATCAGAGCCAAGCTGAAGAGAGCATCTTTCACAAGAGAAAAGTGAAAAACGTCACTGTTACCGTACATAAAAATTAGGGATTTTTGTTGGAAAGTTATTTCAGCCCTAAAACCATCTAGAAAAGTGTGCCCTCCCCCAAGGATCATTTTGGCACCTTCAGTGCACCTTTTCAGTGGCTAGATCTCTTGGAAAGTGAAACCCTAGTTTCACAAAGTACCAGAAAACAAGAGTACCAGAAGTTCCAGAGTACCAGAAGTACTAGAAAACCAGAAGCACCAGTCCAGAAATTTGCAGATCAAGTTTGAGGGGGTAAAAGTTGGATTTTCGAAATTCTGACTACACCAGCATACTTTCCTCAGCTCAGGGCATCTATTCCCTGGATCAGAATTTCATTTGAAGTTTGAAAAATTAGGGTTTTCTCATAAAACCCTAAGTTGCAGTTGCAGTTGCAGTTGCAGTTGCAGTTGCAGTCTCAGAACCAGTTACAGTTGCAGTACCAGTTGCAGTTGCATCCATAGAACCAGTTGCAATCACCCTTGAAGTTTTCTTAAGAGTTGGTAATGATAACCGTTGCTACCAGATGGAGCCACTACCTGCAAATGCCATCAGAGGTATGTACTCACATATGTTTAATGGTTAAACCCTAAAGAGTATTTGCAGGAGAAGGGATCTCTTGCCATAGATCCATAAGGATCTCAAGATCCAACACATTCAGAGGAATGATGCAACCTAGGTGTGATTATTCTGATATGCATCTATTTGTCATAACATTATCTTGATCAGTGTTGCATGTTGAAACTATGATCAAATTATTAGAAGGATTAAAAGTTGATCATAGAGCTTATCCTATAACCTAACCTTTTGTCAAGATAGCGTATTGTCTCAGTAAAGAAGACAAGTTGAAGAAAGCACTCGTCACTTGAGTGAAGGAGACCTGGAAGAAAAGTAAGCACTCATTCTTGAGGACAAGGCTCCAGGTTTTATTAATCAAGATTAATAAGATTCAAAGGTACACATGACAAGCTGATGACTATAGTTGAGATAGCAGTCGTCGAAAAGTAGTATACTTGATAGCATGTGAGCATATAGAGGTAAATACTTTGCCTGATACAACTAACACCTCCTCTAGGAGAAACCTCGTGTGTTAGTTCCAGGTTGCCATGGAAGAATGCTTGGTCACAACATTATGAGAGTGTTGACCTCACTTCATATTTTATTCCTTATCTTTAATCTTTGCTTCAGATAAATTATAAGTGATAGCTCTAAAGGAGCTATTGTGATGATTGTTCGTGCTATTGCTTTATATTATCAGAAGGATATTATTCTTGCTTGTTGTTTTGTTGACCTTGCTCCAGGTCACATGAGGAAGTTATAACGAAGGTTGCAGAAGGAAACGTGCTAAAGGAGAGACCATAAATGAAGCAATCATCATTGGAAAAGAAGAAGGTGGCTTGCATAAGCTAAAGGGTCACTAAGAAGTTGCCATGACCCATGCCATTGAAGAATCCATGTGAACTTTGGTGCTACCATACATATGCAAAGCGGTCATAGGTTTACCAGAACTCAAAGGTGACCATAAAAGGTGTATGCAATGGATGTGCACAAGGGAAGAACATCAAGAACCTATTTCTAAAGAAAGACAACAAGGCAGAAGGAGTCCTAGAACTCATTCATTCAGATGTGTGTGGCTCAATGCCATAATCCTCCATTAGTGGGTATGTATACTATTTATCATTCATTGATGATTACGCTCGTAAGACCTGAATATATTTGAAGTGTTTAACAAGTTCAAGGAATTCAAAGCCTTGATAGAGAACCTTTCTGAAAAGAAGATTAATATACTTAGGTCAGATAATGGAGGAGAATATACCTCAAAAGAGTTTGTGAACTTCTGCAAAGATGTTGGGATCTAGAGGGAACTCACTACTCCCTATAATCCCCAACAAAACGGTGTAGCTGAATGGAAGAATAGAACCATACTGGAAGCTATGAAGACTATGATCCATGATCAATATCTTCCTATGTGCTTATGGGCAGAAGAAGCAATGGCATTTGTTTATGTGCAGAACCGATTGTCCCATAGTGCACTTGGGCTCAAGACACCAGAAGAGATGTTCACTAGAAAGAATCTAGAGGTAAGCCATCTCAAAATATTTGGCTATCCAATGTTTATTCATATACCTAAAGAAAAGAGAAACAAGTTGGACCCTTCAAGAAAGAAGGGAATATTTGTGGGACACTGTGAGGTCTCCAAGGCCTTCAGAACCTATATACCAGGTCAACATCACATTGAGATCAGCAGGGATGTGACCTTTGATGAAGATGCAGTGATCAAGAAATATAAACTATGCCAACTTGAAGAGGTATATGAAGAGGAACCCATAATCCCCGATACTGCAATAAGGGAGGTTCCCAGAGCTGTAGAACTAGTGAGGGAAGTTATAACTTCCCCTGATGAGGAACTTTTAGAAGACCATGATATAGTATAAGTACAAGAACCTCCTCAGATGAAAATCCTCCATAAAACAAAGCCAGCCTGAGCTAGAGATCTTATTCAAGATGGAGAGAAGTACGGTGTTCCCCAAGGAACTATGAGACAGGTGAAAAAACCAAATCCATTCTCCAGTTATACGGATTTGATGTGTGATCTCCTAGAAGAAGAGCCTACCTGCTTTGAAGAAGACATTCAGAGGAAAGAATGGGTAGATTCCATGACAGAGGAATACCAATCCATAATGAAGAACGAAGTATGGGAAATAGTTCCCAGACCGAAGAATAAAGATGGGGTATCCTCCATATGGCTCTTCAAAATAAAACATGTTGTTGATGGAAGTATTGAGAAGTATAAAGAAAGACTTGTCGCTCGTGGATTTTCCCAGAAGGAAGGCATTGACTATGAAGAGACATTCGCTCCTGTGGCCAAATACACTTCAATCAGAACCATCATAGCTCTTGCAGCTAAGATGAAGTGGAAGCTGCACCGGATGGACGTGAAGACAACTTTCCTAACCGGTGTTATCGAAGAGGAAGTGTATATAGAGCAGCCTCAAGGATTTGAGGTTGAAGACAAGAAGTCTCATGTCTCCAGATTGAACAAATCCTTATATGGATTGAAGCAAGCTCCTAGAGCTTGGTATGGCCGTATAGATAGTTTCTTGACGAGCTTAGGCTTTACCAAGAGTAAAGCAGACTCAAATATCTATTTCAAAATTATGAACAATGAGCCAGTAATCTTACTGCTATATGTGGATGACTTATTCTTAACTAGGGAAGAAAAGCTCATCACTGAATGTAAAAAGAGACTTGCCTCAGAATTTGAAATGAAAGACCTTGGCCTAATGCATTATTTCTTAGGTCTTGAGGTATGGCAAAGTCCTAAGAGGATCTTCCTTAACCAAGGGAAGTACACGGTCGAAATTTTGAAGAGATTCAACATGTTGGAATGCAAGCCCATGAATACACCCATGGAAGCAAAGCTGAAGCTACTGTTCGATACTTCGTCAGAATTGATTAATGCCACACTGTATAGAAAGATTATTGGATCACTGACGTACCTGATGAACATCAGACCAGACATTTGTTTTGTCGTGAACACCTTGAGTCAGTTTCTGGTAGAACCCAGACGTGTTCACCTAGTGGCTGCAAAGCATGTGATGAGGTACCTTAAAGGTACAATAGATTATGGTCTCAGCTATGATGGAGATCATGATTTCACATTGAGTGGATATACTAATGCAGATTAGGGAGGAAGTGTTTCTGACAGGAAAAGAACTTCAGGATGTTGTTTCAGTTTGGGATCAGTTATGATCTCGTGGAAAAGTAGGAAGCAATCTAGTATTTCTCTCAGCACAGCGGAAGCAGAATACATTGCTGCATGTTTTGCTAGTTGCGAAGCTATATGGATTCGAAAGTTTTTGACCAGCCTATTTGACTTAGAGATGAGAGCAACCTTGATTCTATGTGACAACCAGAGCTTCATAAAGATGACAGAGAATCCTGTATTCCATGACAGGTTGAAGCACATAGAGATCCATTATCATTACATCTGTGACATGGTACAGAGAGGAGCCTTGAAGCTCCAGTACATTAGCACGGATGAACATGTTGTTGACATGTTGACCAAGCCCCTATCTCGTGTGAAGTTTGAGTACTTTCAAGATAAGATTGGAATAGTTCAAAAGGACCTTCCTCGAAAGGGGGAGTAGTTGTTGTGATGAGATATTCCCTGCTTCTGACCTTGTGGTTGTGACGTAAAGTAGGACGTGTAGCTTGCTTCTGACCCAGTTGTCAGACGTAAAGCAAGATGAGATGTGTTCCTTGCTTCTGACCTAGTTGTCAAACGTAAAGCAAGATGAGATGTTCCTTGCTTCTAACCTAGTTGTCAGACGTAAAGCAAAGATGAGATGTTCCTTGCTTCTGACCTAGTTGTCAAACGTAAAGAAAGATGAGATGTTCCTTGCTTCTGACCTAGTTTTCAAACGTAAACCAAGATTAGATGTGTTCCTTTCTTATGACCAAGTTTTCAAACGTAAAGCAAGATGAGATGTGTTCCTTTCTTCTGACCAAGTTGTTAGACGTAAAGCAAGATGAGATGTGTTCCTTGCTTCTAACCGAGTTGTCAGACATAAAGAAAGATGAGATGTGTTCCTTGCTTCTGACCAAGTTGTCAGACGTAAAGNTTCTGACCTAGTTGTCAGACGTAAAGCAAGATGAGATGTTCCTTGCTTCTGACCTAGTTGTCAGACGTAAAGCAAGATGAGATGTTCCTTTCTTCTGACCTAGTTGTCAGACGTAAAGCAAGATGAGATGTTCCTTGCTTCCGACCTGATGGTTGCGAAGTAAAGCAAGATGATGTGTGACTAGTACTATGCTTCCAGCTGTATAGCTGCGATGTAAAGCAAGTCTAGTTCCCTGCTTCCAACCTGATGGTTGTGACGTAAAGTAGGATGAGTATCTTGCTTCCAACTTGAGTGCTATGACATAAAGCAAGACGATGAGATGAGACTAGTACTGTGCTTCCAGCTTGATAGCTGTGACGTAAAGCCAGTCTAATATCTTGCTTCTAGCTTGAGTGTTGTGATGTAAAGCAAGACGATGAGATGAGACTAGTACTGTGCTTCCATCTTGATAGTTGTGACATAAAGCCAATCTAGTATCTTGCTTCCAGCTTGAGTGTTGTGACGTAAAGCAAGACATTGAGATGAGACAAGTACTGAGCTTCCAGCTTGACAGTTGTGACATAAATCCAGTCTTGTATTATGATGAGCCAACCTTGTGCTGTGATGATGATGATGTATCCGTTTTTTATACTAATACATATTGATGCAGATGATGATGGCATTCCTTTGAGAATGACAATGCTACCAATGAAGAAAACTTTCGATGATTTATAGATATGCCAGTCAGTGTTCCAATATGATATTGATGATGTTGTCCTCTCACCCACTTGATGTTATTGATGATGTTGTCCTCTCTCTCTCGCATGATGCCATTGAAGAATACCCTTCTTGTTAAGGGGGGGTGTTGAAATAATGTAACTGCAAAGAGTATTCTTATTATTATTGATATATTATTCATAGGATCAATCCCCATTGAGGATTGATCATGTCGGTTATTGTAATAGGACCAAATCCCCTTTTGAGGATTGGTCAAAAGACAATTGTAATAGGCAGAATAAGAAGTCGGCCCCAATAGATATTAAAGAAGCCAAGAAATATAATAAAGGTGGGTTTACCCACCCAGTTTGAGAAGTCGTCCCTGCCAGTCAAGAGACACTTCACACATGTCAGACTTGTATAAATAAAGGAGGCTAGCGCCTCACTTAGACACAACTCACTTGCTCATTTGAGAGACAAGTTTAGATCTACTGCTAGAGAAGAAGGACAGAGAGAGTGGCGCATATCTGGGAGAGGACTTTCTATATTTTTTTAGGAGATCTCTTGGCATTGTATTGGCTATCTATATTAAGGAAGTTTTGTTGGGTTTTCTTCCCCTAGAGGGTTTCTTAGGATAAATGTTGTGTCTCTTTTGATTGTGTATTTCTCAGTGATCTTGGATTATGCTATTGTTATCTAATGAAATGCAAACATCTATAATAATGGCTTAAACATTAACATTCTGATGGTTATTACATAGAAAATTGAAAGGAGGCAAGTCACTGCCATCTAAATCCTTCTCTTGTTGAAGAATATTTCATAAATAATTCCTTCCCATTCTTGTACATGTGATTCATTTGACCTCACTGTCTCAACCACTTCATATTCAATATATCTTGGAGATTGCCTCCAAGGCTTGGCTCGCCCATACTTTTATGTAGTCATAGAGAGGGCCCATGGTGATTTATACTTTTACTAGAAGTGAAAACATTTCAATATCAATGTTACTTAAATCAACGTCTTATTCCCTAATGATAAAGTTATGCTTTAAATTATCAATGATAAATTTATGATTTAAATTGTTAATGACAAAGTTAGTAACTAATCCATAATTGAGGGATTGAGATTCCACACAATTCACCAACATGAATGCTTACATCATAATTTAAATTGTTATATCTCTACAATTAATCTCAACTAAGTTCAGAATTCTTTATTTCATGTTCTTTAATCAAGATGTAGCCTTGTATTGTTTTCTTCAAGGCTTGGTGATTGACCAAATACAAGTGTGTTTCTTTTTAAATATGATTACACAACACTCATGCAATTGCAATCACAAACATGTTGAAACATCTAGCTTCTTTATGCACAGTTCACCACCTAAAATGAAAACATAGTAAAGATAACCTTAGAAGAATCAAAGAGAGTTGTAGGGTGAGGTTTAGACAATGGTTTGATTTAAAGAGAATCAATAAATGCTAGGCAATGTTTCAACTGAATCTAGGAAATATATTGTAGTGCCAATACCACGTTCTAGTAGAGAATTCATTGCTCATGCATTGAAAATCAGGCATCTAGGTCGAGTAGAGTCGAATCCATATATCGAGAAACACAAATAGGCTAATGGTGAGTTAAAAAAGTTACAAGAACATTACATCCAATTCGATAAATATGGTGCAATGTGAAAGTGATGATGAGCCCCATCAAACCAGACTCTGTGTGCCCTCTTAATTTTTATTTATTTTCACGCTCAAATGCAAAAAAGGAGCCTACATCCAATCAATGGAAAGACCTATAACAATGTATTTATTATGTATAATGTGCATGTGGATGTAGATTGTAGTGTCCCCAAGGCCGAGCCCCGTTGTAAACCAAGTTCTGAAAGGAATTGCCATTATGTTTTATAGGCTGGTGAGCCAAGTTCTTATAAGCTAGAGACTTATGTGTTTGTTAGTCCAGGGAGCCTAAGTGTTGAAGGCCAGGAGCCTGCTATTGTACTTGTATGTATGCAGAACATTTAATAAAATATAAACACCACCAGGTGCAGACCGACCATGATGAATGAGTGAAGGGGGATTGAGTATCCACAGAGTGGGCAAGGAATTAGGGGCTGGAAGGTGGAAAAGGGGCTAAGTGTTGAGCCTGGGGGCTAAGCCTAGGGGGCTTAAGCCTGGGAATAATATTTTAATATTATTCCAAAAGAACATGTGCATTTTATGTTTCATTTCATCCTAAGTTTTGGAAAGGGTAAGCGTGCAAAGGGGATGCATGTTGATGGAACACATGCAGTTCCAAGGGTGACAAGTGTCAGCCCTCGTGCATGCAAATAAAACGGCCAGGAGGAGCCGTGAGAGGGGCTCTCCTCCATTATACCTGATGGTCTGAAGGTAAACGATCGGACCTCTGCAAAAGAATAACCTGGTGCATCCCTGAAAGCCAAAAAGCCTGGGTTGACTTCTAAGATAGCCGGTACCACCCCTGTCTGAACAGTTCGAACCTGTGTGGACCCTGCGTGGATTGTTTGTCACGCATCCCCGACAACCAGAGCGTGAGTCTATTCTATGCTGGAGGATTGGGAAATAGAAGTGACCAGCCATTGTTGAACCGTTGGGAAGCCTGTGTCTATTTTCCCCGTGAGTTGTTGTGACCACATAGTGCTGGACTGCGTGGGGTCTTGTTGGCCAGTGGTGCAACACTCTCTCTAGGTGAGAGAGGTGATTGAGGTTGGAAGAACAGGTTGTTGGCCTATGAGCGATTCTCTCCAAGTGAGAGAGTGCGCGAAGGAAGGAGAGGACTCCTGGAAGGAACCTTGTAGCTGCCACAGAGCTCGGAGACTTTCGGTCTGGCCTGTTCCTGTAACCCAAGGCAAGGGAGATTAGCAGCCGAAGGACTGTCCAGGTGATAGAGAAGGTGTATACTCCTGGGGTAGAACAGGCATGTGGGGAATGAGGGTCTGTGGGCAGTAAGCGTGGGAGGTTCCTTGGAGAGAATCCCTTCCTTGTGGTTGTGTGTTGTTTTCCCTATAACCTCATCCTAGCCTAGATTTCCTTGCCTTGGGGTGGAGCTTAGTCCCAGCTCGGGGGTGACCCATTGCTGAGCTGATGAGCAATGCGGTCTAAGGCTGGGAGGTTCGTGGAAGGCTTGCACTTGGTTGGTGGATTCTACCACTGTTAAAAGATAAGTATCTGATTATGTTTTAATCATGTTTTGCATGACTCTACTGCTTATGATATCATGATTTCCATTGTGTATGTGAATTAGTATGAAATGATATGGACTGTTAATTATGGAAGTAAATCATATGAATACTCTGTGTAGAATGTGTTTATTTGTTTAAATGC
>ML782669.1:603106-622148 GCA_009831015.1 Picea engelmannii
CTCTCTCTCTCTCTCTATATATATATATATATATATATATATATAATTTAATAATAAAAATTAAAATTTTATGTAATATATATGATGATGATGATGATTAACATCCACTAAGACCGAATTGGTCTATCGGACCTTAAGAGGGTAAGTCATTACTTGTGATTCTTTAGAATTTTGTTTCTGTGCTCGAAAAGCATGAAGAGAAGTTTTCCAAGATCACCATAATTTTGTTGAGTTAAGAGGTTAGGAAGGTTGGTAGTGTGACAAATATTTTGAAAATAAGATCTAATATGGGTATAGGCTGGACAATCTGAGAGAAAGTGATTTTCATCTTCAACCTTCTTAGTGTCACAAAGGTGACACACTCTTTCATCCCATGGCGTTTTAGGAATTGACCAATGCCCAATTTCACTACGGAGCTCGTGAGAATTTGTTATTATCTTAGCAATGCTTATTTTTTTCTTTACACTTGAAAAAACATATAGATAATTTTGATCTTCTAGATTAGGGTTGATTACATCCTTATAATACCTTAATTTTTATTTTTCCTCTAACTCTTTATCACACCACATTTTCTCCCTAAATTTTGATTTGACGTTGTTTTTAATAGTATCTTTATTCTGCAAAATGGTGTCTTCCATGATTCCCCAATAGTTTAGCCAAGATCAAGCATCTTTATGCCATCCTCGCTTGAGTCGATGGTTATTATGACTCGATTTTGAAGAAATTTTAGAAAGCCTCTTGTCTTCCATGTTGTTTAACTTGTTCTTATACATTAGTTATCTAGTCATAGCCATGATCTCAATGGGGGAGAGGCTTGTTTCTAAGAGGAGGATGGGATAGGGCGTATTTCCTTTAATTTTGAGATTATAGGTTATAAAATTCTTTTATATTTGCTCTATCTTTCTCCGGGATTCATGAGAGATACTACAGCCCCAGACTTCACATCCATAAAGAATAACAGGTGTAGCAAGAGTCTCAAAGAGGAGTTTCTTCTTATCCAAACTCTAAATATCAGTTGATTTACAATTGTTTTCAAGCCCTTAATAAGCCTTCCATCCCCCTGTTATCACCATATAATTCCCAGCTGGTGTCCGAGTTTCAGAAATTTTCTGATGGATTAAATCACTGCAGAGCTGTAATAAATTTAGAGGACTCGTCTATATCTACCGGCGTTTGGACGAAATAGCGGAGATATGAAGAATAAAACTCAGCAGACCGTCGATCTCAAAAGCGACCTGGATCAACGATTGAGACGTGTATCGGAGATACAACTAGCATGGAGATTAAGTGGTCGAGGGTAGGCCGGGGAAAACCGTCACGGTTTTTTGCGGGACGTGTGGCGCCCTTAGAAGCACATCAGAAAGGAGGGTTGTCTGACCAAAACCACCTTTTTCAACCTCCCATGTCAAAGTTCTCGGGAAAGACCCTGACTGTAGATCTTAAAATGACCCGGATCAATGGTCGAGGTGCAATTCGACGATCGAAGTAGCATGAGAATCAACCGACAGGGGTTGGACCAGGGAAAACTGCCCTGGTTTAAATCATGGACATGCGGCGTTCTCTGAGACACATCAGGGCTAAGGGTGGTTCATCCAAAACCATTTTTATCCAAACCCTGATGGTAATAGACGCCTATAAAAGGAGGGACCCTGGGCATTATTCTATGAGTATTTGAAGCAGTCAAACATTCGAAGATTTGACACAAAGATTCTATCCAAATTTCAAAATTCAGAACCGAACCAGACCAATTTTCTTGCCGCTTATCAGATATTCTTCACAATGGTTGCCAATCTTGTTGTTTTATCCATGAGTGAACCAGATACTCCCTTCAGGGAGGATGCCCTAATTGACAGAGATTTTGACGTTTTCGACACAGTGATGACGGTCTCACCCGTTTCTGTGTATAAAGCGAATTTTCTGAACAACGTTGGATCCCACATATCCTTTCTTGAAGCAGATCGAGCCTCTTTCGCCCCTTATGTCGTAGAAACAATTTTCTCATTCCCCGAATTTGTGAGTTGGTGTGCGGAGAGATATTCCCGAAGATAAAGAGTCATCTTAAACAAATTAGGATCAGAAGTCCTGTGTAAAGTAGATGGTCCCTTGCTCCGGCATGCCCTAAATATACCAGACACATCCCCTATAGTGTCAAAACCCTTTGAGGAACAAAGAATGATTATTATTTATAAAGAATGCTTGCTAGGAGTAAAAACCCTGTTTCTGCAAACCATAGTCAAACCTGAACATCATTTAGAAAGTCTATCCCTGCCTTCCAATCTAAGTGTCATGATCATCGAAGCCCAGTGGGCTTGTTCTCTGCCGAGTCAAATTCTAGGTCTAGACAATGACAAGTTTGTGGTAGAGGTTATGCTAGGGATCTTGTTAATCTTCTTCCTGTCTAGGTAATTAGTCCGTGTCAGTTTTGATGAATTTATTGCGAAGAATATACATCAACAACTTGTTAATTTCAGTTTGTTAAGACATTTCAGATACTATTCTCATCTTTTGAGAATGTTTCTGGGATCTAACAATATCGAGCTTCATTAAGCTGCGTTTATTTCGACCAAGTGTAAAAAGATCACCATGCTCATCTTCATCAACAAAATCATGTCCAGAACATACAGTCTCATTTTCGGTTCAGATTTTCCAAGAGTCTTGGAAGAGATGAAGATTTCATTGCAACCGAGTCCGAAGAATACGATGGGAGACTAGATGTTTTTCACTCAGTCCACCGTGATTTGGGTATACGGATTCCAAGAAGGACCTCACCTTTTACCAGTTTTCCTGACTCCTAGGATATTTTCTTTGGATTTTATAAGACAAAGGATCATCTCAGAGACTGAACACTTCCTCAAGGCTCACAAGGCTTCAAATATGAAATTCTCATTCGTGGTGGGTCCTTTTGTGGTGAAGAGCAAGTCTTGTTTGCCTCAAATTCAGTCTAAACTAAATGAATTTGGGTTCACACAATTGCAAGGAAGAAGATATGATCCACATCAGGTTATATCAAAGACGATATTGGAGAGCAGACAAGGCCCTTATGAACACAAGCACATTGAAGAACTAGATAAATTGGCTAATCTAGAGACCTGCACATAAATGGAGATCATCATGCTGCATGATCAAGCAAAGCAGATAGAGATTACTTCCCATCAAATCTCAACACAAAAACCCTCACCTAGGTTGATTATCAAGGCTCCTAAAATGAGCATCTTCAATAAGAGAAGTAGTCCAGAATCCCTAGGGGCTAGCAGCCAACAAGACACCCTCAAAAAAATGAGAGCCACATCACCTTCTCCAATTATTGACTTGGAATAAGAAGAGCAGAAAGAAAATACGTGCATGGAGATGGTAGATACTAAGATCCACAACGAAGAGATCAATCATGAAAACAAACCACAAAACAAAGGCATCATGAAGGTCTTCAGCAGTAGGAAGCATGTATTTGGCTAGAATCTCATGACGGTTTATCAATATAAGGAAGACTTGCTACATCAGTATGTTGTGAAAGGGAGTATGGCCAATAGTGAGATAAAGGATCTTTTTTCCGAAGTAGAAGGGACATCTTAGCGCAAAGCTCACCTACTCTCAATTAGAGATGTCGAGAAGAAGACATTCAACATTGCAGTGGTCGATAATGATAAGGTATCTGAGTTCAAGGTACACTATGAGAACATCGACGCTCATGACAAAGTGAAATTCCACAGAAATGTCAGTGATATGTTGTACGCTGATTACCTAAACTTAGCTCTGAAGGTTGCAAGGTTGACAACACATGTATTGAAACTGGATGGACAACTGAAACAAGAAAAGGTGTACAACAAAGCTTGGATGATGCAGGTAAAAATATTAGAGTCTAAAGGTCCATAGAGGGTGAAAGCCTCTCTGGACGAAATGGATAAAATGATCCAAATTTTGAAGAAAAGATTGAAGATGTCACCTACAGACCATCCATAGACAGCAAAGTTAACTGCTTTGGAGCAGGAAAAGGAAACCTTCAGACAAGAGGCTCTAGACTACAAGGCTAAAGTGTTGCAATTGGAGAAGGAGAAATAAAGTTGGTCACAGATGCAGGCGACAACATCAGATATGGAGATTATCGTACCTGCTAATCCAAAGGCTGGATCAAATGCTGAGGGGTTAGTTTAGGCTATGTCCCAGATAAGTTTGAAAACATGTGAGATCAAGAATCTAAAAGAATATTTAGAAAAGTTGAAACAAGAGTCGAAGGTGAAGGATGAGAAATTAGCTCAACTCCACAAAGAGAACCAAGACCTGCAGGAAAGAGTGAACAAACTAAAAACCATATTGAAGGGTAAAACGCTACTGCAGGGAGCCAAACATGTGATATGGGACGCGATCACTGCGGAGGTTGTTAAATTCAGAAGTTATCTGAACTTTATCAACGACAAAGACAACATGGCTGCTACAACTCCGAAAAAATGCGTTGTTGTAAATGAAGTGCTAGCGAAGAAGCCCTCGAAATGGGACCAAAATGCCATCGACTTATTAAATTCCATACGAATTGTCGATCTTCAGGCCATTGGTGTGAAAGACAGGACCGATTTAATCATTTCAGCCAGGAGAATCATTTCCAAACACAACCTACTCAGATCGGTTCAAAATAAAGTTGTGCAAATGGACCTTAGCATACAGGAGTTTAAATATGCCTTTGAACAATTGTTTGCTAAAGGCCTCCCCTCATTCTAGGATGGTAAAGACTCATTATACAAGCAGGAAGATTATCACACTCTTCTCATGCAATGTAGGATGGACCATTCCAGGTTTGAATATATAGAAGAAAGTTTGAAAGTCCCTAGCTTGGTAGAACATTTAGCTACTGATTTTGAAATTCTGAACAAATTCAAAACAATGAAAGTCAGTGTGCCAATCATTTCCTACACAACGTGCATTGACCTGGAAATTTTGATCAAAGAAATGATGGACTGTGAAATCCCCTTTGATGCTCAATGGAAGGAACTTCTGCGGTTGGGAAAGACAAAATGCCACATCCCCGGAACCAACAGATGATCTCCAGCTGTCACCCATCTTACAGGATCCAACGGAAGTACAGAGCAGGCCAGATGTAGAGAAATCATCCAGACTGTCAGAGAGACTATTCATGATGGTGAAACATTTCTTTTTTGCTAATGATTGTAAGTCGTTTCGTATACTGAAACTGTTACAAAAGTCGAAATGTTTCATTTTCAGTTATTTTTTATCAAACTGTATAAGTACTACGAGGATTGAATTAGTTAATGTTGGTAGAAGTGCAAGAGCACCTTTTTGTTTGTATCAAACTCTATTTGTAAATTTTCTGAATCTGAATTGAATACAAATGCAGAAGGTTGTGAAGTCTCTATGAAAAGATTCTAACGGGTGGTGATATGAGCTTTGTTTCCTTCATCATACGTATTTCTTGTAGCCTGTCATTTCATTTACATTTTCTTCTGTTTAAATTGGAGAATTTAAAGGCCCAAAATTCGTCCTGTGATGCTCTTGGCTTAAGCAATTTAAACTATGTGATTGTCTTCTTAACTCATTCAGAATTCATTTCAGCAATGCTCTGATGCAGTTATTTGTCTTCTTTATCTTCCTACACATCTTTTTATTTCAAGAATAACTCAGATTCATCGCCTTATTTAGCCTTTGTCCTCTGGAGAGTTCTATAAGCCGATGCATTGTTTCCATTCACTTTCAGAATTTTGACTTCATAGCCCATAATGTTCCCCCCTTCTTTGCCAACAACTTTATTAAAAATCCCCAAAACAAACCAAATCTAGCCACCGATTTCCATAGATATATCAAGTGAAACGAGAGATCCCTCTCTGAGTTGAGTAGGCTAGTGCTTCAGCTCTAAATTTGGTTGAAATAGTTACCTCTATCATTTGTCTATTCAGCCAGACAGAATTTACAGAGTGCTAACATTCTGGCGCCGTTGTTGGGGACGGAATCAAAAAAAATTCGCTGGGAAAATGACTTAAAGCTTTAGTTTGATCCCTGAGGGTGACAGTGGACCAAATACCTTATTGGCTAAAGATTATCTTTACCCTAGTGACTCCATTACCCAGAGACCAGTTGTACTATGTTGTGTAAGATAGAAATATTGGCTCCTAAGAAAATCTACACTAGGAGAAACCTAGACCCTAAGCCTGCAGTCCCTATCTCTAACCTTGAAAAGCTTGGCCGAAGAAGAAAAGAAAGGACAATAACCCCTGTGTTACATCCAGACCGATATTCGTCCTTACCTAGAGACGGATTGATCAATATCGAAGACCTTGAGTTTGACCTAAAATTTGAACACTCCCTGTTCAGAACTAGGTCCGAATCCCGTTTAGACGAGACCCTATTTGACGAAAAAAGATTCCAAGATTTGATTCTAGCCACTCCTGTCAAACCTGTAGTGCCTCCTATCCAAAACCCACAGCCACTCTGACCCCTCACAACAACTATAGTGGCCATATTTTCTCCTCTCATATTTCCTGTTGTATTGCATGACTTACCCCAGGAGTACAACCTAAGGATTAAGCTATATGATGTTGAGGGTAACATATTGGCCCAGAAACACCTAGACTAGTTTAATGACTTCATAGACTTAGAGGAGGTGGATTTTGCAGATGTGAAAATGAGGTTGTTCACACAAATCCTTGCAGGATATGTAAGAAAGTGGTTCAAAACCCTTGCACCAGGAAGCATCGCAAATTTCACATCTTTTGAGACACTCTTCCTTGCCAAATGGGGAGATAAGAAAAACCCCCTTTAGTTGTTGACACACTACAACAATATGAAGAGGTCTCCTAACGAAACATTGAAGGAGTTTTCGACTAGATTCATGAAGGTATATAATGTGATTCCTGATGAAGTAAATCCCCCACATAAAGCTGCTCAGCTTAGATATGTTGATTCTTTCAAAAGTGATTTTGCATTATTATTGAGGGAGCGAAGATCTGCCACGCTAGATGATATGATGAAAAATTCCATTGAATTCGAAGTAAACCTAATGGCTTCAGGAAAAATGAAAGCTAATTCTGGCAGAAGCATGGGCAAAACTCAATATAAGGCACAAAATTCCACGTCACAAACCTCAGAAGAAAGATTTGAAGCGATGATGAGAAACATGGAAAGGATGATGGAAAGAATGGTGTTGGGAAACATACCCAACCCTAGGGAACAGGCCAATGGTCCAACCAGAAATCCGAGGAGACCCGTCGATCCACAAATCTGGCAAAGGGAGCAGAGAAATCAGGGTAATCAGGCAGCTCAAGTAGACCAAACAAATCAAGGAAATCAAGGAGAACAACAAGTAAGACCCCCTTTTCAGAATAATTATATGAATGAAGATTATGATGAATATTTTGAAGATAATATGAACTGTTGTGATGACAAAGAAACTGAGGTGTTTTTGACCAAGGAAGAACACGACCAGTTCATGGATGTGAGTGAAATCTTCTTGCAATATGAAGAGGAAAGGTTATCAATAGAAAAAGAAGATTACGAGACCGGATTGTAGAACACCATCATGCAATTCCAAAGGAAATACAATCTCTGAAATCAAAAGGTGCCTCAAAATCCTCCGAAATATAATCTCCCAAAGGAAAACCTCACCAAAGATGCTCAAAGTAACGTGCCCTCTTCTAGTCAACCCCAAAAAGATTCCGCTATGAAAGACTCCGCTGCAAAGGATGTTATAGATAAGAGCAAGAAAAAAGAGGAACTGCAGAAGAAAATATTGACAAGAAAATAAATTGTCCCTAAAGAGGTAGAAAAAACTCTTTCCTCTTTTGACTTTGAAAGTGAGATGGTTAATATTAAGATTTTGGTACCCTTTAATGAATTAATAAGAAATAGTGAATACAGAAGTCAGATCATCAAGATGCTTAAGATGGGACATACCTCTGATACTGTGAACATACAAGACGACCACCCAACCAATTTATTTGGGCCAAGAGTAGAAGAAAGAGGTGAAAATGAAGAAGTTCCCCCTTTATATGTAATCCTAAAAATCCACGACATAACCTTACACAATGCTATGCTAGACTTTGGAGCATCTCACAATATGATGCCTAAAGTGGTCATGGACCAACTGGGCCTTGAGGTCACAAGGCCCTACAAGGATCTGTTCTCTTTTGATTCAAGGAAGGTGAAATGCCTTGGAATGATAAAGGACATGGTTGTTTCCTTGGCACAAATCCCGGCAAAGAATATGGTGATGGACGTAGTAGTCGCTACTATCCCTCCGAAATTTGGCATGTTGTTGTCCAGATCATGGGTTGCGAAATTGAAAGGAACCCTCCAGATGGACATGTCATATGCCACGATCCCTATCTTTGGTCAAGACAGAAGATTGTATAGGGAAGTTCTACTGAAATATATGGTCAGCAACAAATCACAACCTACCAACCATCCTATATACTTAGTAAGCACTAAGTTGGGGTCTTCCATTTTCTTCAATGATATATGCTCGGGAGCAGAAGAGACGGAACTAGTCCTGGCAGATAAAGGTATACCCGGGCAATAGTTGGAAGAAATTTCAGAACAGTAAGGTGACCCAGAAGATTAGATATGGAAAATGAACTTCGATGGAGCTGCATGTAGAGAAGGAGTTGGAGCTAGCATGTGGATAAATCATCCCATGGGAGATGCGAAATTATGGTCTTACAAACTCGTTTTTTAATGTACAAATAATATGGCCGAATATGAGGCATTAATATTGGGATTGAAAGTCTTGGAAGAGCTAGGCGCCAAAAGGATCATTGTACTTGGAGATTCTGAACTCATCATAAATCAAATCAAATGCATCTACTAGGCCAGACATCCTAGACTGAGGGCTTACATAAATCTGGTATTAGAAATTCTTGAGAGATTTTCAGAATGCAACCTTTCATCAATTCCACGGGAGCAGAATCAAGTTGCAGATGCACTAGCCACTTCAGCAGCGATGTTCAAAGTCCCATTTTTTCTTGAAAAAAGATACAAGGTTGAAGTCAAGTACAGACCGACGATACCAGACAATATGAAACACTGGCAAGTCTTCGAAGACGATAAACAAATAGAAAGCTTCCTCGGGATGGAAAATGAGTTCGAGAATTTAAGCATTGATGAATGTTACGACAATGAAGTAGATGCAGCTGCTTTCACCAAAGAAGGATACTTTGAAAATCAAATTGCTGGCATAGATATCGTGTAGCTGAAGAGCAACATTATCCCCAAAGGCCTGGTACCATTGGAAAAACTTTTTGATAAAAACGATGGTGACCAAAAGTCCAAAGATCACAGTAGATGAAGGGGATGTGGAGGATTGTAACATTGGTACTCCAGAAGACCCAAAGATCATTAAACTGTCCAAGAAGCTCAACCCTGAAGTAAAAGAGAGGTATGTAAAATTGATGAAAGAATTTCCTGATGTTTTTGCCTGGAGCTATGATGAATTGAAAGTTTATGATACTAGTATAATCCAGCATGTCATCCCGATAAAAGAAGATCACAAGCCATTTAAACAAAATCTGAGAAGAATAAACCCTCTGTTGTTACCATTGATAGAGAAATAAGTGAAGAAATTGTTTGAACCAAAAATCATAGTGTCCCTAAGATTCTCCAAATGGGTAGCAAATCTAGTACCTGTCAGAAAGAAGAGTGGGGAGATCAGATTGTGTGTGGACTTCAGAAATCTAAATAAGGTATCTCTTAAAGATAACTACCCTTTTCCCAAAATTGACCACATTCTACAGAAGGTAGTGGGATCTCAAAATATGTTGATGTTGGATGGTTTCTCGGGATACAACCAGATCATGGTACATCCTGACGATCAAGAAAAGACAACATTCACCACACCTTGGGGAACATTCATGTATGCCAAAATGCCATTGGGACTTATGAACACTGGAGCAACATTTCAAAGGGCTATGGACATAGCATTTGTAGATGAAAAATATAAATTCATTTTTATATACCTGGACGACATTATTGTGTATTCTGCTACAAATGAGGAGCACATCAAACATCTCAGAAGGGCGTTCGAGAAATGCAGAAAATTTGGCATATCATTGAACCCCAAAAAGTCAAACTTTTACATGGAAGAAGGGAAGCTCTTAGAGCATATGATTTCTAAGGAAGGGATAAAGGTAGACCCCAGCAAGGTTGAAGGCATCTTGAATATTGGCATACCCAGAAGAAAAAAGGAAGTACAATCCTTTCTAGGTAAAGTAAATTTCCTGAGAAGATTTATTCCTAATTTAGCAGAGATCATAAAGCATATCACCAACATGTTAAAGAAATGAAATCAAATCAAATGGATCCCTGAGGCTAGAAAGTCTTTCGAAGACATCAAAGTAGCATTGACAAAGGCTCCTGTGCTGGCTAGTCCTAATTTTGAGAAATATTTCATACTTTTCTCTTTCGCTTCAGAACACACAATTGCAGGGGTATTACTCCAGAAGGATGACTAGAATTTTGAGAAGCCCATAGCATACTACAGTAAGACATTGAGAGACGCTCCTTTAAAATATGACATAATGGAGAAGCAGGCGTATGCTTTGGTCAAAGCATTGAAAGAATTTAGGGTGTATATTCTACATTCACATACTATTTCTTATGTCCCCAACAGCTCGGTAAAGGACATATTAACTCAACCCGATCCTAAAGGGAAGAGGGGAAAATGGATTGCAGTGCTATTAGAATATGATCTCGACATCAAGCCCACGAAGTTGATCAAAGGGTAGGGACTTGCTAGACTAATGGCACAAACAAACTGTGAACTTTTAGGAATAATGTTTGCTACAAACATGTCAGAAAATATAGTAGAGGAAGAGAGGGCGACTCCACAGATATCTTAGAAATTTCTTGACTCTGTGTGGTATGCAAACATTATCTTTGTGTTAAAAAATCTGCAAGCTCCTCCTGAATATAACAAAACAAAGGCTAGGTTCTTGAAACTAAAGGAGGCAAAATTATGCATTATAAATGGATTACTATACTGGAAAGACCTAGGAGGAATTTTACTAAGCTGTTTGATAGAAGAGGAAGCGGAAAGGACCATCAGGGAATTCCATAGAGGAGACTGTGGAGGTCATCATTATTGGAAGACAACTGTACACAAAATGTTGAGAGCTGGTTTTTATTGGCCTAATATTTTCCCTGATGTTTACAAGGAGGTGTCAAAGTGCCATGAATTCCAAATCTTCGATGGGAAAGGAAAGTCGCAGTCTTTGTCATTGAAGCCCATTTCAGTAGAAGATCCTTTCAGGCAATGGGGCATGGATTTCATAGGAGAGATACACCCACAATTGTCAGCTCAACACAAATGGATTCTGACTGCAACAGATTATTTTACTAAATGGATTGAGGTTGTTCCTACCAGACAAGATACAAATGACGTTATCATTCAGTTTCTGGAAGACAATATTTTTTCCAGGTTTGGATGTTCGGTCAAGATTATACAGACAATGCAACAGCTTTTAAATCTAAAAAAAATGAGAAATTTTGCAGTGATTACAATATTACTCTTGCCCATTCTATGTCATACTACCCGCAAGGAAATGGATTGGCTAAGTCTTCAAACAAAAGCTTGGTCAGAATCATAAAAAAATTGTTGCAGGAGAATAAAAATGTGTGGCACAAGAAGCTCATCCATGCGCTGTGGGCAGACAGGATATCCCCAAAGAGATCCATTGCCACATCTCCTTTTCCAGATCGTCTGCGGTACATAATCCATATTTCGTACGACACTCGGATTGCCAGTGATAAATTTGTTACAAGAGCAAGAAGCAGAGACGAATGCCAGTCAAAGAAGGGAGGATGAAATCATCATCTTGCAGCAGACCAGAGAAAAGGCTTTCAACAACGCCCAACTACGTCAAGAAAAAATCAAGGAAGCTTTCGACAGACGTACCAAAGTGGACGAATTCAAACCTGGAGACTGGGTACTAAGATGGGATGCCAAGAACGAAAACAAGGGAAAACATGGAAAATTCGATCACCTATGGCTGGGCCCATTCAAAATTACAGCTTACTGTGGGAACAATGCCTATTTGTTGGAGGAGAGTAATGGAGAACTCCCCAGAGGAGGGCCTATGAATGGAAGGTTCCTCAAGAACTATGTTGTTTAAAACATCATCACTCACCATTCATTGTACATGACCTCTTTGCATTTTGGTTTTTCTTTAAGTATAAATATTGAGATAAAAACAACATGGTTGAAGCCCGAGGTGAAGGCCCTGAGTTGTGCTAAGTAGTTTTGAAGTTTTTCAATAAACTAAAGGGATTCAGATCACACACATAAGATTACAACCCAATGGGTAGGCACTTGGTCTACAGTTCTTTTCTACCTCACGGGGAGGATAGCATCCCCAGTTGGAGCCAATGTTATCACCATATAATTCCTAGTTGGTGTCCAAGTTTCAGAAATTTTATGATGGATTAAATCGCCGCAGAGCTGTGATAAATTTAGAGGACATGTCTATATCTGGCGGCGTTTGGACGAAATAGCGGAGATATGAAGAATAAAACTCATCAAACCATCGATCTAAAAAGTAGACCGAATCAATGGCCGAGACGTGTATTGGAGATACAACAAGCACAGAGATTAAGCGGTCAAGGGTGGGCCGAGGAAAACCATCACAATTTTTTGCGGGACACGTGGTTCCCTTAGAATCACATCGGAAAGGAGGGTTCTCTAACCAAAACCACCTTTTTCAACCTCTGATGTCAAAGTTGTCGGGAAAGACGTTGATCGTAGATCTTGAAACGACCCGGATCAACGGCCGAGGTGAAATTCGGCTATCGAAGTAGCACGAGAATTAGCCAACAAGGGGTGGACCAGGGAAATCTGCCCTGGTTTAAATCATGGACACGCGACATTCTCTAAGACACATCGGGGCTACGAGTGATTCATCCAAAACCATTTTTCTCCAAACCCTGATGGTAATAGACGCCTATAAAAGGAGGGACCCTAGGCATTATTCTATGAGTATTTAAAGCAGTCGAACATTCAGAGATTTGACGCAAAGCTTCTATCCAAATTTCAAAATTCAAAACCAAACCAGACTAATTTTCTCGCCGCTTATCAGGTATTCTTCATAATGGCTGCCAATCCTATTATTTTATCCATGAGTGAACCAGATACTCCCTCCAGGGAGGATGCCCTAATTGACAAAGATTCTAACGTTTTCGACACAGTGACAACGGTCTCACCCGTTTCTGTGTCTAAATAAAATTTGTTGAACAACGTTGGATCCCACATATCCTTTCTTGAAGAGGCTCGAGCCTCTTTCACCCCTTATGTCATAGAAACAATTTTCCCATTCCCCGAATTTGTGAGCTGGTGTGCAGAGAGATATTCCCAGGGAGAAAGAGTCATCTTAAACAAATTAGGGTCAAAATTCCTGTGTAAAGTAGATGGTCCCTCGCTCCGACATGCCCTAAATATACTAGATGCATCCCCTATAGTGTCAGAACCCTTTGAGGAACAGAGAATGATTATGATTTATAGAGAATTCTTGCTTGAGGTAAAAACCCTATTTCTGCAAACCATAGTCAAACCTGAACATCATTCAGAAAGTCTATCCCTACCTACCAATCTAAGCATCATGATCATCAAAGTCCAGTGGGCTTGTTCTCTCCTGAGTCAAATTCTAGGTCTAGATAATGACAAGTTTGTGGTAGAGGTTATGCTAGGGATCATATTAATTTTCTTCCTGTCTGGGCAGTCAGTCCGTGTCAGTTTCGATGAATTTATTGCAGAGAATATACATCAACAACTAGTTAATTTCAGTTCGTTAAGACATTTCATATACTATTCTCATCTGTTGAGAATGTTTCTGGGATCTAACAATATCAAGCTTCCTGAAGCTGCGTTTATTTCGACCGTGTAAAAATATCACCATGCTCATCTTCATCAACAAAATCATGTCCAGAATATACAGTCTCATTTTGGGTTAAGATTTGCCAAGAGTCCTGGAAGAGATGAAGAGTTCGTTGCAGCCGAGTCCGGAGAATACGATGGGAGACTAGATGTTTTTCACTCAGTCCACCGTGATTCGGGTATACGAATGCCAAGAAGGACTTCACCTTTTACCAGTTTTCCTAACTCCCAAGATATTTTCTTTGGAATTTATAAGACAAAGGATCATCTCAGAGACTGAACACTTCCTCAAGGCTCACAAGGCTTAAAATCTGAAATTCTCGTTCGTGGTGGGTCCTTTTGTGGTGAAGAGCAAGTCTTGTTTGCCTCAAATTCAGTCTAAACTAAATGAATTTGGGTTCACACAATTGCAAGGAAGAATATATGATCCAAATCAGGTTATATCAAAGAGGAGATTGGCGAGCAGACAAGGGCCTTATGAACACGAGCACGTTGAAGAACTAGATAAATTGGCCAATCTAGAGACCTGCATAGAAATGGAGGTCATCACGTTGCATGATCAAGCAAAGTAGACAGAGATTACTTCCCAGTAAATCTTAGCACAAGAACCCTCACCCAGTTTGATTATCAAGGCTCCTAAAATGAGCATCTTCAATAAGAGAAGTAGTTCAGAAGCCCTAGGGGCTAGCAACCAACAAGACACCCTCAAGAAAATGAGAGACACATCACCTTCTCCAATTATTGACTTGGAAGAAGAAGAATAGAAAGAAAAGACGTGCATGGAGATGGTAGATACTAAGATCCAGAACGAAGAGATCAATCCTGAAAACAAACCACAAAACGAAGGTAGCATGAAGGTCTTCAGCAGCAGGAAGCACATATTTGGCCAGACTCCCGAGATGGTTTATCAATCTAAGGAAGACTTGCTACATCAGTATGTCATGAAAGGGAGTATGGCCAATAGTGAGATAAAGGAGATTTTGCCCGAAGTAGAAGGGACATCTTAGTGCAAATCTCACCTACTCTCAGTTAGAGACGTCGAGAAGAAGACATTCAACATTGCAGTGGCCGATAATGATAAGGTATCTGAGTTCAAGGTACCCTATGAGAACATCGACGCTCCTGACAAAGTGAAATTCCACAGAAATGTCAACGATATGTTGTACACTGATTATCTAAACTTAGCTCTGAAGGTTGCAAGGTTGACAACACATGTATTGAAACTAGATGGACAACTGAAACAAGAAAAGGTGTACAACAAAGCTTGGATGATGCAAGTAAAAAGATTAGAGTCTGAAGGTCCACAGGGGGTGAAAGCATCTCTGGACGAAAGGATAAAATCATCCAAAGTTTGAAGAAAAGATTGAAGATGTCACCTACAGACCATCCATAGACAACAAAGTTAACTGCTTTGGAGCAGGAAAAGGAAACCTTCAGACAAGAGGCTCTAGACTACAAGGCTAAAGTGTTGCAATTGGAGAAGGAGAAAGAAAGTTGGTCATAGATGCAAGCGACAACATCAGATATGGAGATTATTGTACCTGCTAATGTAGAGGATGGATCGAATGCTGAGGGGTTAGTTCAGGCTATGTCCCATATAAGTTTGAAAACAGGCGAGATCAAGAATCTAAAAGAAAATTTAGAAAAGTTGAAAAAGAGGCGAAGGTGAAGGACGAGAAATTAGCTCAACTCCACAGAGAGAGCCAAGACTTGCAGGAAAGAGTGAACAAGCTAAAAACCATATTGAAGGGTAAAACACTACTGCAGGGATCCAAACATGTGATATGGGACGTGATTGTTGCAGAGGTTTCTAAATTCAGAAGTTATCTAAACTTTATCAATGACAAAGACAACATGGTTGCTATAGCTCGGAACAAATGCGTTCTTGTAAATGAAGTGCTAGCGAAGAAGCCCTCAGAATGGGCCCAAAATGCCATCGAGTTATTAAATACCATACCAACTGTCAATCTTCAAACCATTGGTGTAAAAGACAGGACCACTTTAATCATTTCAGCTAGGAGAATCATTGCCAAACACAACCTACTCAAATAGGTTCAGAATAAAGCTGTGCAAATGGACCTTAGCATACAGGAGTTTAAAGATGCCTTTGAACAATTGTTTGCTAAAGGCCTCCCCTCATTCTGGGATGGTAAATACTCATTATACAAGCATGAAGATTATCACACTCTTCTCATGCAATGCAGGATGGACCATTCCAGGTTTGAAGATATGGAATAAAGTTTGAAAGGCCCTAGCTTGGTAGAACATTTAGCTACTGATTTCGAAATTCTGAACAAATTCAAAACAATGAAAGTCAGTGTGCCAATCATGTCCTACACAACGTGCATCGACCTGGAAATTTTGATTAAAGAAATGATGGACAATGAAATCCCCTCTGATGCACAATGGAAGGAACTTGTGCGGTTGGGAAAGACAAAATGCCACGTCCTCAGAACCAACAGATGATCTCCAGCTGTCACCCATTTTACAGGACCAAATGGAAGTACAGAGCAGGCCAGATGTAGCGAAAGTAGCCAGGCGGTTAGAGAGACTATTCATGATGATGAAACGTTTCTTTTTTGCTAATGATTGTAAGTCGTTTTGTATACCGAAACTAACATCCGAAACTGTTACAAAAGCTGAAACGTTTATGTTTCAGTTATTTTTTATCAAACTGTATAAGTACTACAAGGATTGAATTAGTTAATGTGGGCAGAAGTGCAAGAGCACCTTTTTTATTGTATCAAACTCTATTTGTAAATTTTCTGAATCTGAATTGAATACAAATGCAGAAGGTTTTGAAGTCTCTATGAAAATATTCTAACGAGTGGTGATATGATCTTTGTTTCCTTTCATCGTACGTACTTCCTGTAGCCTGTCATTTCATTTACATTTTCTTTTGTTTAAATTGGAGAATTTAAAGGCCTAGAATTCGTCCTATGATGCTCTTGGCTTAAGCAATTTAAACTATGTGATTGTCTTCTTAACTCATTCAGAATTCATTTCAGCAATGCTCTAATGCAGTTATTTGTCTTCTTTATCTTCCTACACATCTTTTTATTTCAGGAATAACTCAGATTCATCGCCTTATTTAGCCTTTGTCCTCTAGAGAGTTCTATTAGCCGATGCATTGTTTCCATTCACTTTCAGAATTTTGACTCCATAGCCCATAGTGTTCCCCCCTTCTTTGCCAACAACTTTATTAAAAATCCCCAAAACAAACAAAATCTAGCCACCAATTTCCATAGATATATCAAGTGACATGAGATAGCCCTCTCTGAGTCGAGCAGGCTAGTGCTTCAGCTCTAAAGCTGATTGAAACAGTTACCTTTGGCGTTTGTCCATTCAGCTGGACAGAATTTACAGAGTGCTAACACCCCCAATAATCCTTTTCTCAATGCTATTATTCCAATTGAGCTTGTGGTGAATATCAATTCCAAGATATTTGTATGAAGTCACTTCCTCCAAGTTGTTGTTTTCATATACGAAGGTATCATAAGGAATCTTATTGGATTTAATAAGCATGACCTTAGTCTTATCAGTATTAATAGTCATACCCATATTGGAGCAAAAATCCTTGAGGATTCTTAGTTGGTTTTCAAGATCATGGGAACTCCTTTCCATAAGAACGATATCATCGGCATAAAGAAGAAGATTGATGACTATATCAGTGAGAGTAGGGCCGACACAACCTGCTTTTTCCAAGTAATTTCCAACTTGTCAATGTATATGCCAAAAAAGGTAGGGGACAAGGGACCACCTTATTTGACTCTGATATTGTAGTTAATATTTTTGACCAGCCCTCAGTGTTTTTAAACTTAGCAATAACATTATCATACATCCTTATTGTAGTAGCCCTCAACTCGAGAGGAACTTTTATCTCGTCCAACCTATTCCAAAGGTTTTTCCTATGAACCATGTCAAAATCTTTTCTAAAGTCAACAAAACAAAACAAAAAGATTGGTTTTAGTATTGTAGAAATCCTCTGCAATGATCCTAAAGGTAACAAGATGGTCCATAGTTGAATGATATCTCATAAACCCGGCCTGGCCTTTATCTCTTTTACCGTGAATTTCTAGCCAAAGGCTAATCTTCTTTTCCAAAATAATTCCATAAAGCTTGGTTACAATTAGGCTAATCATAATGGTCATATAATTAGAGGGAATGTTTCTATCCCCATTTTTAAAAATAGCAACAATGAGGCTTTGTGTCTAGCATTTAGGGAATCCCTGCTTGAATGTTAAATTGAAGAGCTTGTGTATGTGAGGGATAAGGATTGGCCCTCCAATTTTAAAAATTTCAGCTTGGTAGGCTTCAATGTTCTTAGCTTTCCCATTTGCAAGCTGCTTAACCCTGAACTCTATGTCATCTAAAGAAAAAAAATCTTCCTTTGTAGGGACAATAGGAATGGTGTCCATGGCATTAGGGAACGCGTAAAGAATTTTAAGGTAGGAATTCTAATCCCTTGATGGAATCCTATTATTTTCTTTAGTATTGAATTTTAGGATTTGGCTCCAGAACTTCTTAGGATCCAACGTATATAGTTGTGAAAGTTGCTCTTGCCTTTTATTGATATAGTACCTTTTTTTTCCTTTTAATTAGTACTTTGTACGTATTGATCTTATCGAGTTTTAAGGACTCATTAGAAGCATCCCTAATGGATTTCCTATCAATTTTACATTCTTTCTCATACCAAGGGTTGGTCGTTCTACTATTCTTTTTATATGACACCTCGAAAGAGAACTTGTTAATAGAAGTGGAAAGGGTAGTTGTAAAATTATGATAGAGTTCTTCAATGTTGTCCTTATAAGTTAGGAGATTTAATTTACTATTTAAATCCTTTAAGAAAATGTCAACTTTACTTTTGTCAAAGTGAAAATTCCTTTGATTATTAGAATTATCTTCAATGACGCTCCTATGCATGGAAAAGCTTAGAGTTAGGGTTAAAGGTTTATGATAAGAGTCAAGCTCATGGTCATTTAAAAGGGTCAAAAGTTGTTATTTGGTTGGAAACGGGGATATCAGATATCACATAATTTAGAACACTACTACCTAGCCCATGAATACAAGTCATCTGGTTGGAGTTTGGCCACTTCATTACTCCATTGCAAATTATTAGGTCTTGAGAGCTGCAGAGCTTGACCAACTCAGTACCAAACAAATTCTCAATTAGGTCTTCAGAGC
>ML782669.1:643055-658479 GCA_009831015.1 Picea engelmannii
TATATATATATATATATATATATATATATATATATATATATATATATATATATATATATATATATATATATATATATATATATGGATGCATGAGAGACTAATAGTTTGTTTAGCTATGGAAAAAATGAATTACAGGAAGCAAAGGGTCATGGATATGGCAGTGATGTAAGCCCATAAAGAAGACCAATTGCCTACTAAGCCAAACTGCAAGGAATGGTATTTTCCTTTTTGAGAAAGTGAATTTGATTATTGGTATGCACAACTCTGAAATTGTTTGTGACGATGTTATAAAGATATAACAAAATATATGTGCATGGGAAAATAACAATTTGTTTGGCTGATTGAATTTGAAAGTGCGGGAAGTAAAGGGATCTTAGATATGGAAGCATTGTGAGCCCATAAGGAAGACCAATTACCTGCTGATTCAAACCACTATGGGAAGGAAAGTCCCATAATTATGAATCTAGTTCCTGTGCGGAACAAATATGAAAAAAAAATGTGGAATTTGGAAAATCCGTGGGTGACATATTTATAAGAAAATTTTGAATTTAAAATTTATAATGATGTCTCATGAATTTCTGTATACCTGTGATACAGGTGAGAACGAGAGTAACTTTCATCCCTAACTTTCACTGAGTCGAAAGAAAAGATCTGTCCAGAAAGGACATATGATGAAAAACAAAATGGCTACTACTGATCCATGAGATCCCCGTGGTAAGCCATGATATCCTAGAATATATTGTGTTGAGATAACAAAATTTAGAGGGACGCCTCGGTAGAGCAAGTCTGAGGGATACCTCGACTGTAAGGCTCGATAAAGTCTCTAGAATTATTCCTGTGCGAGAAAACCTTGGCAAGGCAAGATGGATCACCCAAGGAACTGTATAGCAGTGAAGGGGATGTCTGATCCTGGGCCTGGAGGGTGAGTGACCACAAGGAAGAGGAGACCTTGATATTTCATGTAAACTAATGGGATCATACACACAATGGGTATGACAAGGAAAAATAGTGAGCCTGGATAACAAGACAACCATGTTGATCCGGATTTTATGAGCAGAACAAAATGACTACAGATTATTAACAGGTTCTTAACACAAAATAAAAAAGATACAGTAAAATTGTTTTTCTATTCAATAAGGAAATAAGATGAAACTGTAAAATGCAACAGAAACAAGCTTGTTGGAATGGTGGCAGCTTATCTCTGAGAAGAGATGTGATGGCATTGATATGGATTTTATGAGAAAAACAAAATGAATACATATTATTAACAGGTGTTTAACACAAAGTAACATAGATACAGTAAAACTGGTTTTCTATTCAATAAGGAAATAAGCTGAAATTGTAAAATGCAGCGGAAACAAGCTTGTTGGAATGGTGGTGGCTTATCTCTGAGAAGAGATGTGACGGTTGCGCTCATTCACAAGAAGATGATTACATTGAGGCTCTAAAGTCCTTTTTACAATAAACAGGAATGCCAAAAACCCTAGACATCCAAAAGCCTAACCCTATGAAATGAAGTGCCAAAATTCATGTGAGCCCCGTCTGGGTAAGTTAGTACATCAACTTCCCGGGGTCATAACTTTTGCATACAATCTCCGTTTTAGGCATATGATAGCTCGTTGGAAAGGTATCATCAATGAGATTCATTTTTGGGGCTCAATCATGCCTTCTAATATAATTGAGAATCTCTATCCCAAAAAACCTTCATTTAGGCCCTCAAAATGGCCCCGGAAGTTAAAACTGCTAAAAATAGTAAATTGCCAGAAAACTGTTTTGAGCCAGTTGGAAAAGGTGGGTGGCCATCAATATCCACCTGGATCAATACTCCCTCCTTAGGAAGCAATTATATCCATTGCGTTGAGTTCCCCCATCAGATGAGGAAATTTCTGTTGAATTTGGCCCTGGGTGAGCCACTTGCCTTGGTGCAGGAGCTGCCCTACTTTGACGACTCGATAAAGCTAGATCCTTTACTATCGAGTGCCCTTGATCTATGTGTCCAAAATATGATCATTGGATGTCAGTTGTATGCATTTGGGGTTGAGCTCTGTTGGTTTCAGTTGTTCTGCTACGTCTGAGGTGTCCAATAATGTTGGGAAATAAGGGCGAAGGAGATCCACGTTGAACACTGGGTGCAGGCCAAGGAAAGGATGAATGTTGAGCTCAAAATAATTATCCCCCATGGCCTTGGTGATGGTGTACGACCCATAACAGAGTGGGTGAAGCTTCTGATGGGGTCTTGTAAGGCGTTCTTTCTACAAGTGCAACCAAACTTTTTCGCCCACCTGAAACTTATGTGGCACCCGATGCTGATCATGGCACTGCTTGTACTTGTCATTGGACTTATGTAGGATATCCTGAACCTGTTAGCAGATGTGTTGGATCCGCTAAATGAACTGGGTGAATTTTTCAGCTTCAGTTGAAGCAGGAGATGAGTCAGTTGAGGTGACCGAAAGGGGAAGTGCAACATCTATGAGACCCTATGGTTGGAATCCCAACCCCACCTGAAAGGGGTTGTGGCCAATTGATATATGCGGGGCTCGATTGTAGCTATGTTGGACATAGGGAAGGCTCTCTTCCCATGTGCGAGGGTGTTTTGAATTATACATGCAGAGGATATGCACAATCATTTGATTTACGACCTCGGTTTGGCCATATGTCTGGCGGTGGAAGGTCATGGATTTGGTGAGCTTGGTGTCCAGCAGTGACCAGAGGCTCGACCAAAATGTACTGAGAAATCGATTGTCCCGATATGAGGCAATGGTTTGTGGGATTCCAAAATGTACCCAGACTCGTTCAAAGAAGAGCTTGGAAATGGCCTCTGATGTGATGTTCTTCTTACAGGCAACCATAATCGTCATCTTAGAAAAGCGATCAACAACCACAAAAACACGGTCATTTCCCCTCTTGGTGGATGGGAGGCTCGACATGTAGTCAATTGAGATGGATTCCCATGGCCTATCAGGAGTAGGAAGAGGGGTGTATAGACCCAGTTTCTTAGTGGTCGGTTTGGCAATAACATAGACAGTGCATGACCTAATATACTTGCTGACCTCCTGTCAAAGTTTCGGCCAATAGAAATGTTTTTGTAGCATCGTCACTATCTTTTCGACGCCGAAGTGTCCTGCCACCCAACTGTAGTGGGCTTCCCAGATCATCTTTTCTTTCTCACTTGATGGAACATAGATATGGCCCAGACGACACAACAACCCATCCTGAAGATGGAAATTATCGACAATTGCATTTGCACCCAACATTTGGTAGGTGGTGGCGAAGTCCGAGTCTGTCTCATAGAGTTGGGACCATCCAGAGGTCTCATGGCCGTAGGAGTCTAGCACCGTGGTGAGTGCCACGACTAGCGGTCTGCTGAGGTAATCAACGACATGATTGGTGCTTCATGTTTTATACTTGATGTTGAGGTGGAATTGTTGCAAGTATGTGGACCACTTTTGATGGCGATCATTATGCAATTTTCCTTGTGTCTTCATGAACTGCAATGGCTTATGATTAGTGTGAATGACTGTCTCCTTCCGAAGAATGTAATGTCTCCACTGGCGGAAGGCTTGCACAATGGAGTACATTTCTTTGTCGTAAGTAGGGTACTTATGGACAACATCTAATAGTGTCTCACTATGATAGGCCATGGGGTGGTCATGCTGAGTGAGAATGACGCCCACCACATAGTCTGAAGTATCTGTCTCGATCTCAAAGGGTTGTTGCAGGTCTGGTAGTGAAAGTAATGGGGCTGAGCACAAGCACTACTTCAAATTGTCGAACGCTTGTTTTTGGGACTAGCCCCATGCAAATTTCGTCTTACCACCACCCCTAGTTATTTGACTGAGGGCCCATGCAATATGGGAGAATCCCAACATGAACCTGTGGTAGAAATTGGCAAGGACCAAGAAGATCTGAAGCTCAGTGAGTGTGGTTGGGGCTAGCCAGTCACATATGACTTGGATCTTGGATGGATCTACATGTATGCCATGCTGATCAATTATGTAGCCCAGGTAATGGACCCTGTCCATGCCGAAGGAGCATTTTTCCAAGTTGGCATATAGCTTGTGCTGTCGCAGGGTGTGCAAAACCTACTAAATATGCTACAAGTGTTCGACCCAAGTCTTGTTGTAAATGATAATGTTATCCAGATACACCACTACAAAATTATTGGTGAATGGTCGCAGGATATCATCCATCATCCTCATGAAAGTGGCTGGAGCATTTGTCAAACTAAGGGCATGACCAACCATTCAAAAAGTTCTTCCTTTGACTTGAAGGCGGTTTTCCATACATCTGCCTGTTCTATCGGGACCTGGTGGTATCCAGACTTCAAATCAATCTCACTCAAGTATTTGGCCCCCGTGAGTTTATCAAGGAGGTTGTCAATTCGAGGAATCGGGTACCGGTTTCTGACTGTGATTTTATTCAGAGCTCGGTAATCAATGCAGAGTCGCCAGGTTCCATATTTCTTTTGTACCAGCACGATTGGGCTCTCGCAAGGTGATGAGATGGGATGAATGTGCCCCTTGTGGAGCAGTTCTTGGATCTGTCGCTTGATTTCCTCATTCTCTAACAGAGAACGACGATAGACTGGCCCATTGGGCAGCAATGCGCCGGGGGTCAGATCAATGGGGTGCTTGACCTAGCAGTGCAGAGGTACCCTGGTAGGTGAGGAGAATATATTTGATTATTCTTCCACAACCTTATCTACTTGCTTCTGCTGTGTGGAGAGGTCAGCCGCAGAGACCCTGGATGTGGCTGTGATCTTTTGCTTATTCTGAGAGTGAATCACGAAGAAGACAAACTTCCCCGTCTGAGAGATGACCTCCATGCATTGCTTAGCAAAGATCAAGGAAATAGCACTAGGTGGGACTGCCTCAGGTATCCTGTATAATTTTCTATTCAAATTAACAATAACACTACGAGGCCTAGACTCATATACAACATGATGTTTCCATAAATAAGGTTGGCCCAAAACGGTAAGGCCTAGACTCATAATCATGGGATTCTTGCCTATCCTCAATGCATCCAAAAATCTCTCCCACCAAAACAGAGTATATTATCCAACCATCTTCAAATGTGCAAAATAAATCTGTTATGTTTCTTGAATTTGATAAATGCCAAAATAAAATTTCATTCATTTCAACCAGCTATTCAATACTGCGGCATTAACTTGTCCATCAAACATGGGTATTTCAAGTTTCGCTTCAACTTTGAAAGGAATATTGGAAGATGAGGAAAAAGAGTGGTGTTTACCTGAATCATTGCACGTGGAATCTTCTCAGTGTACCTTGTCTTGTTCATGGTCAGTCTCTGTTGAGTTTTCTTCCCTATCTTTCTTCACCAACAACCGTGTTACCAATTTTTTCAATGTAGAAATACTTTGCTCCAGTTGAACAAACATGGCTTCTTGATCCTCCATGCCATGTTCTTCATGAAGTTTTCTAGCCATCCTAGGTTTTTTGCTCCACAATGGTCCTGGAAACAATGTCTCTCTAGTATCATGATACCTGCTATGAGTGTTTACCACGCAGGTCTTCTTCAAGTCTTCAAAACTTTCTTTAATTCCATATGATTCGTAATTGAGGGATTTAGAGTCCACCCAATTCACCAACACAAAAGCTTAGTGTGGAATTTAAATTGTTATATCTCTACAATTACTTTTTCTTAAAATTCGATAAACCAATTTTAATTTTAATAAATGTATATAAAAAGTTACACAGATATTATTAGTATTTATTAATTTAATAATGAAATGAAACTTTTTAAAATAAAATGATAAAATATATACAATTAAACACATCGTTAAACCTATGAATAGATGAATAGACATGTGAATATGGAGAGAGCTTTCGACATGTGAATATGGAGAGAGCTTTCGACATGTGAACATGGAGACAACCTTTTCATAATTCAAAGTGGAAGATGGAATGAAACTACTTTTGTCGAGGGAATTTATCCTCACGGTGACTCCAAGTGGACTATTGGAAGGACACTTTTTTGTTGAGGGAAAATATTTTTGTTTAGGTAATAAATTCCCACATCGATTTTAAGTCGAATTTGGAATGGTATTATTTTTACTATAAATGAATTTCAGACTTATTGTGTAAGAATGATTTAGATCGATATATCAAATCTGTAATATGATTTATTTTCGGAAATAGAAAAGCAAAATATACCAATATTATTATTTTTATTCAAAAAATTTGAAAAATTAATTTGACAATAAAAATTTGTCACACTCACAAACTACATTAATAAAAAAATGCACATATTTCCACAACCCAACTCAAAAAAATCTTTAAAAAAAAACATAATATACTACCTTCCAGTGTTTCAATATCCCACAATCTCATGACATAATCCCTTTCACCCTTACATAATCCCATGACATATACACAACGTTAATTTCAGTCTTTCAATATTCAATCTCATATGGAGCAATCAATATTTAATCCACTTACAATAATTATAAGCCACCATCACCATCTTCTAAGTTGTAAGCCCCTTTTATTCCTATGTTTGAAAAGAATGAAAGAATAAAAACCACATAAAATAAATGGATGCATCAAAGAAAGCAGAAAATGTTCTCAATAAGAAAGCACAAAGTGTACTAAGTAATGCATGGAGAATAATTCATATAACCCTAAAGCTACATGCATGTATTAAGTATGTTGGATTAACTATAGGCAATACACTAAACTAATTTTATCATATTTATAGATACCATTAAGAGGCATCTTTTTTGGCATACACTTATGAATTTAGTTAGTAATCGTGTTATATATGTATTCTTTTTCCACTTGTCTTAATTAACTTCATTATGTTGGTTATGTCATGAAAAAAGTTATAATAATTTTCAAAATATTATTGTCAAAAGGTAATAATATTTTTCAAAATATTATTCAAAGAAATGGAGATGCATAATTATATAATATAAAAAAAAACATAAAAAAAATATTGACATTTTAATATTAATAAAATAATATATATATCATTTTAATTTAAAAAAAGGTGACTATAATCTTTAATACTAGTTAAAATTAAATTCAAAATTGAATGGGTTAAGCTAAAACATTTAAGCATATAATATATATTAAAAGAGTATGTTGGTATTTAATTAAGGAAAATGATTAACATTGATGGGATCATGTGAGAAATTAAGAATGATCTCTTTCATTTTTATAGAGGTGTTACTCTTCTTTGATAAAATACATATTTTCTTTGTTGAATTTTATGGATATGACATGTGAATGCTATGAAAAGAAACTCTATGTGGTCTTTGATTTTCAAAAAAATATAAGATTCTTAAGAAAATCATATATTCATGAAGCACAATGCTTGCGTAAGAGAGGACCAAGCAGTTTCAATAATTGATAGAAATTAAATAATAGTGGCTAGATTCTATGATAAGTAGATTTGATCAAGACATGGATATTTTCCCTCCTTTCACACGATATAAACAATGGGAAATGACCATGACTTTGCAAGAGGAAAGAAAACAGAAAAGATGGCATAGGTCATCCAGAGAGAAAAAAAAAAGTGTTTGCTAGTTTGTCCATGACTTGTGAGACTAGCCTATAGCCTAAGAAACCATGACCCAGGGGTCTCTAAGCTTTCAAAATCACCTCAGGATTGCACCCAGCCTGGGCCACACCAATCCTTAGCATGGATGGATTTTTAGGTGTCTCCTCCGGACTAGCTGAGTTTCGTACCTCGATCGACTTACAGAATGAGGCCCATCGAAACCAATCGTGCTAGCGGGATTCAACATCATCTAGAGAACTTCAAAACACTATTGCATTATCAATAAATGAGTTTGAAAAGAATCATCTGCTCAAAATTCCAATTGTCAACAACCAAGATAGAATTATAAAAATTAAATGAAACTTGAATGGTTCTTTGTGGAGAAAAATTAAATAGTGAGTTCCCAATATGAATCATTCAATGATGTCAATAACAATAGGGCTCAAATGCCTTAACACAATTTCTTTGACTGATACTTAAATGAATATTCAAATATTTTTCTCTCATGAGATGGGATGGGGCTCTCGCAGACCTAGAATATTAGGGAAATCCTGGGGGCGGAAAGGAAGAATAATTGGTCATTCCATAATATTTAATTTATAAACACCTATGCATCCCAAATGGTAAAGATCCAACCAAAATAAATAAAAGGAGGGGAAGTATTATGGTTATTACATAGAAAATTGAAAGGAGGCAAGTCACTGCCATCTAAATCCTTCTCTTGTTGAAGAATATTTCCTAAATAATTCCTTCCCATTCTTGTACATGTGCTTCATTTTACCTCACTGTCTCAACCACTTCATATTCAAGATATCTTGGAGATTTCCTCCAAGGCTTGGTTCACCCATACTTTTATGTAGTCACAGAGAGGGACCATGGTGATTTATATTTTTACCATAAGTGAAAACATTTCAATATCAATGTTACTTAAATCAACGTCTTATTCCCTAATGATAAAGTTATGTTTTAAATTTCCAATGATAAAGTTATGCTTTAAATTAGCAATGACAAAGTTAGTATCTAATCCATAATTGAGGGATTGAGATTCCACACAATTCACCAACATGAATGCTAACCGCAAAATTTAAATTGTTATTTCTCTGCAATTACTCTCAACTGAGTTTAGACTTCTTCATTTCATGTTATTTAATCAAGATGTAGCCTTGTATTGTTTTCTTCAAGGCTTGGTGATTGACCATTTATGAGTGTGTTTCTTTTTAAATATTCTTACACAACACTCATGCAATTGCAATCACAAACAGGTTGAAAGATCAAGCTTCTTTATGCATAGTTCACCACCTAAAATGAAAACATAGTAAAGATAACCTTAGAAGAATCAAAGAGAGTTGTAGGGTGAGGTTTAGAAAGTGAATTGATTTAAAGAGAATCAATAAATGCTATGCAACATTTCAACTCAAGCTAGGAAATATATTATAGTGCCAAGACTGCGATCTACTAGAGAATTCATTGCTCATGCATTTAAAATCAGGCATCTATGCCGAGTAGAGTCAAATCCATATATCGAGCAACATAAAAAGGCCAATGGTGTGTTAAAAATATTACAAGAACATTACATACCAATTCGATAAATATGGTGCAATGTGAAAGCGATGATGAGCCCAATCAAACCAAACTCTGTGTGCCCCCTTAATTCTTATTTATTTTCACACTCAAATGCAACAAAGGATCCTACATCCAATCAATGGAAAGACCTCTAACAATGTGTCTATTAAGTATAATGTGCATTTCGATGTGGATAATGGCTAGAGAAATCACATAGAAAAAAAGGATCATTGGATCACTAATTCAATTCTAGCCTAAGTTGCTTAAGCACTCTCAAGCAATTTAATTATGTAAGTAATTATTAGTGCCCAAAAATAGTAATGGGACCAATGAAATGATTTCAATGCTATGGTGAGTGGGAATCAACTAGTGAAGTTTGCATCTACTAACCAGAATAAAACATTCAAGTAAATTGAACACACCATATACATAGCAACGATTAAATGCATCATCAATAGATATTTTTTTACCCTAGAGACCTAACCAAGAAAAATAGATCCAATGGGAATTTATTATGCTTTGAAAATTTATTACAACGAGTGAGTTATGCATGTTCAAAAATCTCATGCATTGTCATTCAATAGCAAAAACATTTTATAGATGTCCATGGCTTAGAGACACCTTCATTCATCGTGGGTGGCCTCCTTGACTCCTTCATCCTTCAATATTCAAATAGGTTGCACTCTTCAAGATCTCCTCTCTACTACAGTTTCCCTTCAAGCTTCCCAAGTTCTATTTGCATCTCCCCATTGATGTCCTTCTTCACTAAGACCTTCATTTTAATGGGTTGCCTCAAAAGGCCAGCCATCACAATGCTTTGTTTCAACTTCCAAGTAAATTTTGGACATTTTCTCAACTTTTCCAAAAACAAAACAACTAAATGCTTATTACAAAGTTTACAAAATATTTCAGCGAGGATCTAATTCAGATCATGCCTCCCCAATTGCAGGTTTTTCATCCCGAAAAGTTGGATCATTGAGGAGATAGAAGCACATGGCCTCTACTTACATCCTCATTCCATTACTTATGAAGGTTGCTTGTTTCTTGCTTGTTTACCCATATTTCACTACTAGAGGGGTTATTTTATCTCTCTCTTTATGTTCTTTGAGGAAGTATGCCTTGCCACCCTTGACCAAGAAATATTTGGTTTCTCTCCTACAGAAGGTAGCAACTCTATCCCACATGTATGGGCTACCAATCATCCCTCCATGGACATATAATGGTGAAACTTCAAATTCTACTTCATCAACATAGATAACATTAATGGAAAACTTGATTTTACATCTCCAAGTGATTCTCATAACAAATTTCCCTTGCAACCATGCTAGTGAACTTAGATGCACTAGATCATAAGTTTCTAGACCAATATCAACTAATATTTCAGAAATCGGATTACATTGAGAACCACTATTAAGAAGATCATTTACCTTTTGGTTCTTCACTTGAACTTCAATTTGGAATAGTACATGTTTATCTCCAACTTCCTTTGGCTACTGCAATGTGATGCAAACTATGGCTTCATCTAAATCAAAGGTGATTTCTACCACTTCTTCTTTTGTCTATGTAGCTTCCTTTTCTCTCCCCTTGGACTTTATCCACCTTGGATGTAATTATGGATGGAGCTTCTAACACTTATGTTACGTGTTCTCATTCACATCATAATGTTTGCAATGCTTATTAGGATCCCTTATTTTTTCGGTTGTGGCTACCATATTATTGTCTCTTCTCTTATTGGTTTCCTATTGTCCCATATGTTGTAGCCCCTTCTTGCAGTCCAACTCAATAGAGAGTGTCTTCTTGCTCACCTAGTCTATACTTTTCACACTAAGAAGCTACAATTGCCTTCAGATATGGCTGACAATTCCTCCAAGGTACTTCACCACCGCCCCCGACTCTTCCCAAAAGATACCCAACCTAATGGCTAGCCTCTTGAATTCAAAAGTGTATTCTTCCACCCCTTGTCCATGTTCTTGTCGAAGATATTGCCACTTCATGAGTTGCTCCTCTTAGTGGCTTATGGGATAAAATAATGACTTCAACAATGCCTTGAAGTCCTACAATTTCGTAATCATGGGCTTCTTTCCTATACTCAATGCATCCACTAATCTCTCCTACCACAACAAAGCATGTCCAATCATCTTCAAATGTGAAAAAGAAATTCATTGTGTTTCTAATTTGATAAAGGCCAAAATAAAATTTCATTTATTTCAACAAACTATTCAAGAATTCGACATTAACTTGTCCTTCAAACATGGGTATTTCAAGTTTCACTTCAACTTTGAAAGGAATATTGGAAGATGAGGAAAAAGAGTGGTTTTTACTTGAATCATTGCACATGGAATCTTCTCAGTCTGCCTTGTCTTCTTCACGCTCAGTCTCTACTGAGTTTGCTTCCCTATCTTTCTTCACCAACAATTGTGTTACTGATTTTGTCAATGTATAAATACTTTGCTCCAGTTGAGAAACCTGGCTTCTAGATCCTCCATGTCATGTTCTTCATGATTTTTCCTATCCATCCTCGGTTTTCTACTCCACAAATGTCATGGTAGCAATGCTTCTCCACTATTATGGTACCTGCGAGTGTTTACCACACAAGTATTCTTCAAGTCTTCATAACTTTGCCTAATTCGAAATGATTAGTAATTGAGGGATTGAGAATCCACACAATTCACCAACATAGATGCTTAATGTGGAATTTAGATTGTTATACGTGTGCAATTACTCTTTCTTAAGGTTAAATAATTAAAATTAAAAATAATTTTTTTATGCAATAAATAAATAAATTAGATTTTATTTAGCCTTTGAGAATATTATTGGTTTTTACATATAAATCCAAACTTTTATATAAAAAAGTTGCATACATATTGCTATTATTATTAATTTAATAATGAAATGAAACTTTTTGTGAATAAAACATATATCATTAAACCCATCGTGAAACCTCCGAATAGACATGTGAATACGGAGACAACATTCCACATGTGAACGTGGATACAAACTTTTCATTATTAGTCCATGTCATAGGCATAGAGGGACTATAGCGATCGATAATGCGTTGACCACATGCAAAGTTGCATGCAAAGTTGTTGGAGGATTGCATGTGAAGTTACAATATCCGTTGCTTTTTTGTTGAAATAAAGCATGTGTATGCTGGCTACATTTATAAACCATGTATGGTCAGATGTGCAGAAACGAGATTACATGTTCTTTCTCCTCTACATAAATTGGTGTGCACACGATACAATTTGTGTTGTTCTTGAGATATGATATGTACAAAAAAGATTCTGGAAGATTGTATTTTCATGTCTGGAAGCATGTCTGGGTGGTTTGCCACGGAAAACTGAGAACTTGTATTGTGGGCACAACAGTTTATGTAGAGGATAAAGAACATGGTTAAAGGGCATATGTGGATAGATTGCCAGGGAAAAATAAAAATCATTTAGCTGCGGCCATGCAATTGCGTGATATTTTTTGCCTTGAAATATATTTTGCCCAGGGAAACAAAATCTCCGCGTTTACAACCATGGATAGAGAAGTGCAAAGGTCCATGTTTCCGCCTTTCTAGACTACTCGTTCAATCAATTTTGTTGTAAGTACATATTTCTTGTTCTCCGGTGAATACCAGCTTCCATTGATGTTCATTGAATTTTGTGTGTTCCCACATTCAAATAAACAGAGTAGCTGGAGAAAACGAGGGAGTCTTGACTGCATCAGTTGAAGAGGATATAGAAAGGTGTGTGCTTGTACTGTTGTTTCATATTGCATTGTTTTGTATTTCATTTATGGTCTGTATATGTGTTAAACTAGTTGTGTGCCTTCCTACATTGTTAGTTATCTTGCTTACATGTGTTCCTTCCTGCACACTAAGCTGGTTCATGTCTATTGTGTTTGCGCTGCATTGCTACATTTAAACAAACAGAGTGGTTGGGCAGGATGAAGGACTCTTTGGTGGGTAAATAGACCTGTTTCTCTTTATTTTGGATGTCTGTCTTCATACTAACTTGTATTCTTGTCTCTTGCATCTTCGACGTTGTTGCCTTGGAAAAAAAGGTTGCTTGGACAGGGAGATGAGTTGTTCTGTGTAGTAGCAGAGGGTTCTGTGGTGCAATCTTCTAAAAGGTATACCAAGTGTGCTAGTAAATTAAATATACAAACCAGGTGGGGGCATATAATATTAGAATTGAAAACAATGAGTTTGCAGTAATGGGCCTTTCTGCGCTACCTATTTCTACTTTTTCCATTTTCTATTATCCATTTTGTTTTCTAATTCATCTGGCCAGTGTGATTTCCAAAAATTCCTTCGTGCATCGGTTGGTGGACTAACAGATTCACATATGTGGTTGTGCTTCTACCTTCTTCCATAGTTTCCCACTTTCTCAATTGCAGTTGCCAGGCTGGCAGGTTGAAGATTGCTCCCCTGGCTTCTGGGCGTCCACGATATACAGATTGGCCATGGTGCCCTGAAACCCTATTTACTATTAAACATTTGTCCAGTTAAAAAATTCATATGCATATTGTTTTACGGTTTTTTGTTCCTTCCGATGGACAATATACAATGCATATGATTGTTTACTCCTAATGTTCATCTTCACATGCTTGCATCAGAAGAAGTTGGACTAGTGACACGGGCATTAGCAGTCAGTCATCCCAGACATCGGTAGACCGACAAGGCCAAAGGTAAAGATGCATAAGCTCTGCTCTTACTATGTTTACTAAACAAATTTCCTGGCTAATATATTCGTCTATGGCATGGTTTTGACGAATATATTCGTCTATATGTTGATGTCATCTGCAATACATGGCTTAAAGCTCGTAAGAAGTATCAACAAGTACAAGCGAGACGTCGAACGTGTTGCATGTTCCGCAGACAAAGAGGTGTGGTTGCGAAACTCTGGCTCCATATTTCATCAAAACTATGCATATACTTGTAGCACACTACCATTCACTTTAGTTTTCCTATTCAAAAAATGTCATCAGGTCTAGAGTTGTGACATCCAAAGTACTGTTAATAGAGGGCTTCAACAGCCGCCAAACTGGACACGTGTTCGTTGGGGACATAATGGTTGTGTATAGCACCTACTTGGACAAGGCAAACAAATGTAGATCCATTATGCGTGCTGACATGACAGACAAGGACACCATGATGACAGTCACATTGACTGTTCCTCCATAACTTGTGCACAAACATGCAGAAAATATATTGTCGTGTAATGAAATATCCATTACAAATTTTAATATATTGCCCAAAACAATATATGACCATGGTGATTGTGATCGAATTATTTCACTGAAAAAAACAAGCATTGTGGAAAAAATTCCCCTTGTTTGTTCAGAATATTGTTTCGTCCCGGACTCAACTATCAGCCAGCTTTCACGAAGCACTGATATTTACCCAATTAGAACGATTGGGGCTGTTGTCACACTAGCAAGAAAATTTGGCTCTCAACACATTCTCCATATAAAGGATGGAGAGTCGGACAACGACAAGGAAATGGTACCACTTTTGATATTCATTTTTGTCCTTTACTTTCGCATGTGCATGTATGTCAGATAAGTTACACAAATATTGCATTGTTCCATGTTGTAGCTACAATTGTTTGATACGCATTCAGATTTTTTTTTGTCAATGGAACAACAATTGCATAGAGGGAAGATTCCACTTATGCTGTTCAAAAATATAACAAAGAAGAGGGATGCTAGAGAAAGGGTCTTTCAGACAACATAGGCAACATTTGTAACAGAGTTGCAAGTAGATATAGTAGAGGATCTGAAGAAACTAGCTAGCTCTACAATTGTTGTGCGTATACATCCACAAAATCATCCTGACTTTGCTTATAGAAATAGCCTTCAACAAATTTTTGCGCCTGCTTAATTATTATTATTTTCTTAAAGGGAAGGGGGGGGGCTGTAGTTTTGTATTATATTGTTCAATGTATTAATCCCTTTGCTCGCGTTCCCAGGTTGAAGGTATTTTAGTTGCAGCCAATGTGTACTCGACCCCCTTTGAGCCTGTATGTGCAAAATGCAACTCTGTTGCTTCTACCTTCACTTTGATAACTTATGATACGATTGATTGTCTGTGATGCGGTGAAAAATGTCCAGATATATATGGAAATTGCGTGAATGTTTTTATCCGAACCATGGGCAACACAACCGTGCATTATACCCTTAGGTAACCTCTGTTATAAAATGTGCTTCCTGAGTTGGCAGAGTTGTTGTATGAGGCGTATGTACAGAAAAAGGCAAGCAGTGTCTACATGCCGCGACAGCTTCGGATACACAGAAAATTCACCTTGAATGAGGACAATGCAATTTTGCATATCAGCTGAAGAAGGGGAAA
>ML782669.1:698158-710670 GCA_009831015.1 Picea engelmannii
GGTGTGCTTCCCATTCCCATGTTCCCATCCCTTGTTTTTTTGTTTGTGTAGGAAAGTCTTACTAAGTGTATATTCATGGAAATGCAGCTATTGTTGGTACTTAGGTGGTCTTGTTGTGTGCATGAGTGCGTTGTTGTGTGATGTTCGAGTCTCTGGGAGTTTGAAAATGCATGTGTTAGCTTTGTGAGTAATAGGCACACTAAGTGGTTTGCAACTTTGCAGGGGGAAAGATGTTATCATAGTTGAAGTCACTATCATCATCGTTGGAAAAGAAGAAGAATGTTAATAAAAAAATTAATATCAATGGGAAGAATAAGAACAAGGACAACATGATTTTGCATTCATTGAGTTTCAAGAAATTGAAGGGGAATTTCACCTCTCCCTCATGTAGGAAAGAGTCATTGATGGTGAAATATCGTCTTCTTCGACTTCGATGTCTGTGACGGGGTGCCAAATCATCTCTCTTGTGCTCCCACTCTCGTTTTCATGCATGCCTTCGGCCCCAATATTGGTTCAAACTGAATTTGAAAATAATGTGAATAGATTTGGGTGCTTCTTACGGTGGGAGATGTCAGGAACAACTGGAAAGGGAAGGAGGCAATCAAGGTTCCCTTAGAATTGAAGGGAGTCGAAAACTTCAAGGCTGCAACACTCGGTAGTATCATTCAATGCAATTCTTTGCAATTGGAGTTGGAAGGTCGAATCTGGAGAACAACTCTCCCTGGTATTTGGTTATGGCTAGAGGATTATGTGCACGACTTTGTTGGATGATAGCATATGGAATGGAAAGAGGGGCCTCATCCACCAAGAACCCACTACAAATGACTTCTCAAAAGAAGTCATTGTAGAGGAGACATGTGCTTCCTTTAGTATGAGATCCCTATAACACTGTAAACACAAGTTCCTTACTGCTTAACTCCTGAAACAATCGGTGGCCATTGCAAAGGAGGCTTGTGCTTCCTTCATAATGAGATCCATGTAACACTTTGAACATAGGTTCCTTGTTGCCTAAATCCCAAACAACCTGCAATTATTGGCGAAAATCATGTGCCCTTTCGACCTATAGAAATGTCGAAGTAATGAAATGCACCCTTATGACCCATAGAAATGTGGAAGTAATGAAAAGTAATGAAATTACAATTAATGATATTTATAAATAAAAATTATTTTAAATTTCAGTTATAGGGTAACACTTACATATTCATCTGCCTTAATTGTAATATATGAATTATTTAAAGGTAAACACAATGAAAAATATATTAACATAGAAATTCTTTAAAAATTTGAGTACAGGAGTACCGTTAAAATTTAAACCTTGAAAATTGTTGCCACATGAAAGCCAAAGGAAAACAATTCCGCGCAAGAAAAAGAAAGGTGAGCTTTAGCTTATTATTCAAAAACATGTGTATGGAAGGAATACTTGATGTTTTAAAGAACATCTTATATCATCTATAATAATATTGTGTAGTATAATATTTATATATTATTTAATATAATTAATTATTGATTGATTTATTTATTATTTTAAATATATTACATGTGTGTGTGTGTGTGTGTGTGTGTGTGTGTGTGTATAAGGATGTATGAGAACGTTATTTCTAATTTTAAAAACACTTAGGGATGGTCAAAAGAGATTAACTGCAATATTGGAGTCAAACAAGGTTGTGCCTTGTCCCCTACCCTTTTTGGCATATACATTGACAAGTTAGAAGATTGCTTGGAAAAAGGAGGTTGTGTCGACCCTACTTGTTGTTTTTCTTCATATGAGATATAATCGATATATTATTACAATGATGAGTGTTCCATATATAGGGAACATATGGTGACCTTCCATTAAAGGATGCATCCCTTGAATAATCAATAACTATTTATTATTATCATTTACTTATTATATATGATATTTAATAATCAATAATTATATTATTGATTATTATTCTAAGAGAATGTCTTCCCGATGTTGTCCAAACATCAACACTCCCTCTCAATGAGGGATACATTCTGCATCATTCCAAGCTTGTCTATGAAGTATACAAACTTCACCCTAGACTCATGACACTTGTATGTCAGTCTTGGGAGATGTCTCTCTCCCACCTGAACCGAGGAGAAACTCCTTATGCGGCTCTCCCTCTGAGCCAATTAACTCTCTCTAAGATCAGTCTCACTCTGGGTCCGCATGTAATAACATATAGCATCTTGAGTCTTTATCATTCCTTGTCAAATCACCATGACTAGGACAAAGACCACACCAAGATATTTCACCACAAGTACACACTTGTGAGTGAATGTTAGCCTGATGCTAACTGACACGTGGAAATCACTTCAAGCACCTCGAGTCCATATTATTCCTTATCATGATCAAGGAAGGACTACATCTGGGCCCATTTACCACAAGTGCACCTTTATGATAAAGGTATCCTATGTCCCTTGGTATACAACCCAATCTAGGAGAAGTTACGCCCGATGCTGAAAAATCAACAATCCCTCTTATCTAGGGAGGTATATTTCCATAGTAGTACACAACTATTGTCCAGAGGCACGCACTCTCTGCCAGTGGTACACAACCACCATAGTAGCAAAAGGTTTGTCACACATGGCACTCCCATGTGGACTTCTAGAGGCTACACCCTCTAGAAACACTAGGGTCAACTCCCATAGTGTGTGACATCAAGGGTCAACTCCCTTGACATGTCCTCATGTGCTCTCCACATGGGACATTGGGATATAAGCCCAAATGCACTTATCCCTTCTCGAATAAGTGTCACACATAGGAGTACGATCTAGAGAATGTTTGTCACACATGGCACTCCCATGTGGACTTCTAGAGGCTACACCCTCTAGAAACACTAGGGTCAAATCCCATAGTGTGTGACATTAGGGTCAACTCCCTTGACATGTCCTCATGTGCTCTCCACATGGGACGTGTCCTCATGTGCTCTCCACATGGGACGTGTCCTCATGTGCTCTCCACAAGGGACGTTGGGATATAATCCCAAACACACTTAACCCTTCTCAAACAAGTGTCCCACTTATCCCTTCTCGAATAAGTGTCATCACATATCAACTCAACTCAGTCAAAAAGGAGTATGATCTGGAGAATGTCTCAGGAAGCTCCAAACATCAACACTCCCTATCAGCGAGGGAAGCATTCTCTGCCACACCAAGTCTATCATGGAAGTACTTGAAATTTGTCTCGATTTGGTAAGAACATCAACAACCTGCTCATCTATAGGAAGGTACAACACCAATACTTCCTTCCTATGCACCATGTCTCAGATGTAATGGTACTTGATCTCAATGTTGTTTGATTTTTCATGAAACACTAAATTCTCTGAGATCTTCACACAAATTTGGTTACCATAATGAATAATGGTGGAATCTAGGACATGTTTGGATAAATCTGCAAGGATATTGCAAAGCCACACTACTTCACAGACTGACATACTTAATTCAATGTACTCTACTTTTGTTGTTCTCAAAGCCACATAAGTATGTTTCCTGCTACACCAGGAAACCATGGAAGATCCCAAAGTGAAGCAGCACCCGAAGGTGCTCTTTCTATCCACTGTGATTCATGCCCAATCAGAGTCAATATATTCTTTCCATATCATATCAATACTGGAAGTATATCTCATACCATGTCCAACTATGCCTTGCAGGTATCTCAACACATGCTTTGCAACAATCTAGTGTGTCTATCTCGGTTGACTCATAAATTGGCTAAGTGCACTCATTGCATATAAAATATCTGGTCTGGTATTAACCAGATACATCAATGATCCAATCAGTTGTCTGTACAGATTCGGATCAATTTCGTCAGAATCGAAAAAAGACACACTTAGTTTCCTCAGATTCGTCACCATTGGTGTAGCCACAGGCTTCAATTCAACATCCCAAACTTCTTCAATATCTCAAATGTGTACTTCCCCTGACTCAAGAAGATCTCATAAATTATCTGCCATAGTTGTAGTCCCAAGAAGTAGTGCATCATACCAAGTTCCTTCATCTCAAAATTAGAGGCCAACATATACTTTCATTCAACAATAAGGTTCTCTCTACCGATGAGGAATAAATCATCAACGTAGAGGACCAAAATCAGGGACTCACCATTAACAGTCTTGTAGTACGGGCTGGGATCGACAACAATTTTGTTGAAGCCCAAAAATCATCAAGTGTCCATCAATCCTTGCATACCAAGCTCGAGGTGGTTGCTTGAGTCCATATAAGGCCATCTTCAACCTGCACACATGAGACTCCTTCTCATGTATCACAAAACCATTTGGTTTCTCAATGTATACTTCTTCCTCAATCTCTCCATTGAGAAAGGTTGTCTTTACATACATCTGATGTACTCTCTAACCCATGAATGTTGCAGGGGAAATAATCATCTGGATAGAAGTGTATCAAGCAACATGAGAAAATGTCTCCTCATAATCTATTCCCTCCACCTGAGAGAATCCTCTAGTAACAAATCGCATTTTATGCCTCTCAATGCTCTCGTCAACTATGTGTTTGATCTTGTAGATCCATTTGGAAGTCACTACAGACTTCCCCTCATGTATCAGAACAATATCCCACACATCATTATTCATGATGTATTGATACTCCTCCATCATGCAATATCTCCATACTGGATGACTAGTTGCTTCCTCATAACAGGAAGGCTCAAAATGAATGATGTGGCTCATAGTTGCAGCATAGCATGAATATATTTGAGGTATATTACTCACTCAGAAGGTACCATGAGGAACTACATATCCTTCTACCTCTTGCAGAGTATTACGAGCCCATGTAGGTCTCTTCCAAACTACTAAAATATCTATGGGAACATCAACTGGAGATACAGGATCAACAAGATCAATTGGATCAATTTGATCAATCTCCATGTGATATCCTCTAGATATATTTAAAGGATACCTCCTTCTCAAAGGTAACATCTTTTCTCACCTCAATATGTCTTTGACCAGAGATGTATATCCGGTATGCCTTCGAAGACTCATTGTACCCCACAAATGTACCCTTTCTACTTGAAGGGTCTAGCTTGATCTATTTTTCCTTGGGTACATGAATGTATATTGGACACCCAAATATCCTGAAGTGTCCAACCTCGTGCTTTACTTTGGTGAAGGCCTCCTCGGGCATCATGTTCCTCAAAGTCTTATGAGGACTTTTTTTCCAAACATACATTGCAGTCATGGATTCCTTTTCCCAGAGAAACATAGGTAAATGTTGATCATGCTAAGTCATCTTGGACCATACTTGACATATCGAGGTTCCCTCATGAAACTAATATCTAAGACATACCGAGGTTCCCTCATGGAACCAATGTCTCACAAGACATATCGAGATTCCCTCATGGAACCAATGTCTCACAAGACATATCGATGTTTCCTCGTGAAACCAATGTCTTGGTTCCTTCATCTAACCATCTGAGGCATGTCAGGATGCATTCCACATTCCCTCCTACTAGTCCATACAGGACCCTCCAGGGATAATGTCTCATGATGTTACCTCAAACATCAACACTCCCTTTAAGGGAGGTATCTTTCACGATGTCTTATTCTAGCAGTCCATTGATTACTCTGAAATCAACTAGTATCACATAGCTACTACCATGCCATTGGTAGCTCAAATCATCGATCTCATTCTCCATGACTATGCTATGATCAAACAATAGCACACAACTTCTTCCAAGTGGTCTGGTAGTCTCCATGGAAATAAGATAATAGCACACAGCTACTATGTTAAGGTCCTAACCCGCATATAGGTAGAAAAATATATTCGGATGTAATAAAGGTCGATATTAATAAGGCCTTGCAATAAAATAGAATAAATTGAATGTAAGAAGACCTAATAGAAGCTTCCGCTTCTAGAAGGATCTTCCTCTAGATGCTTCTTTTGATAGACATATTTAGTATAAATAGGGGTCGAGGGTATGAGAACCCTAGCTTGGATATTATTGTAATAGAGCTCTGCTCAACTGGAGGTTGCCCCCTCAAAGAGGCCTGTGAACATTGCTTTCAGAATCAAAGTGCTATTTCTATTGTTATTCTTATATCATTTCAGTGCTATTGTGGTGATTGTTCTAGTTATATTGTTGTTATTCTGCCATTTCTAGAATTTTATTTATGTTTTGCATACTTTTTATATCTGGTATATTACAAGTGGTATCAGAGCACTTTCCTCGGTAGAAAGTGTGGGTTAATTTTTTTTTCAGGGTAGAGACGTATTATGACGTATTTAAGCCATGGAGCTCTGTCGTTATGCGCATAAATATGTGGTTGAGGGATTCATACACACAGGAAATACAAGTGGTACTTAAGCGCACATATGTTGGCCACCCTTGTAACCCCGGTTGGTACCCTTTCGAGTGGTAGCGCATCAGACAACACCTGTGTACGAATCGAACTAGATTACCTAAAGGCCTCTTTAGATAAGTCGATCGGTCGACTGACTACTACAGTGTCACTGAAAACAACACTCGAGAAGATACTCTCTAGTACAGCTAAGGGTACGGTCTATCCTCCTTAGTTAGTGCCCTAAGATATTGGGTCGACTACTACTGTTGGACCCCGCACATATATTAGAGAGCTATAGCACAGGACAAACCCTTGTCTGTAGAACCCTTGAATACCTAACCCTTGGGGACATAAACATAAACAAATTAAAACAGACAAGATCTATTGTCATGCAATGGTGTCCAGGTTGCCAAATCACTACACATCTCTTCCTGGTTAAGCATTTGGGCATTTCATCACTGCAGTATTCTTCAGACCGGAGTATAACTTTGCAGGTGTAAAAAAAAAAAAAAATCTGGAAACTTTTTCACCATTATTTGAGACCTATTCCATTGGATTCATCTCTTCGCCCTTATCACATACATATCATTTTTACGGAAAAAAATTGACCCCACCCACCCCTTTTCGGTTCCCTCGTCCTCATGGCCCATACCCGTAGCCGAGACTTGGAAGATCACTTCAATACCTTGCAATCTAGTCTCATCGAGACCCAACAAGAAGTGAAACAACTCAGTGCCAATGTTACCGCCATCAATACAACCATGCAGTCCTCAATGGAGGAAATTAAACAAGACCTGACCACCCAGCTTGAATCTGTCTTTTCGTCACTCTACACCAAGCTTCATATCCCTATAGATAACCCTTCCTCTAACTCACCTCCACATACTGAAGGTGAACATTCCTCTCATTCCCATAACTTTAAGCACCATCACTTTCAACGTGACCTACGCCTCCCGCGGGTGGATGTGACCAAATTTGATGGCTTGGACCCCACTGGTTGGGTAACACAAATGGAACATTATTTCTCTTTATACGACATTATAGATGACTTCGCCAAACTCCGGTATGGTTCTCTCCATCTAGATCAAGAACGTTGGCAATGGTGGCAATGGAGAAAAACTTCTCGTCAATGGTATATTGCTTGGACACACTTTGCGGCAGAGCTTTATGAACGCTTTGACACTGACACCAACCATTTGGGCCATTTGACAAAGTTGAAACAATCAGGAACAGTGGAAGACTTTATAGCTGCCTTTAAGCATCTGGCTTTTCGGACAGAGGGCATGTCTGATGCCTTTTTCTGAGAGTGTTTTATCAGTGGCCTCAAGGATGAGATTCGGGCCCATGTCCTCATGGCTCAGCCTCAAAGTTGGGTGGAGGCTACTAAAAGAGCTAAAGAAGCAAAACAGGTTGTATCTTCCCAAAACCTAAAACCCTCCTTTATCCCTTGCCCTAAAACACTAAATCCCACTACAACCTCCACTCCACTAAAGATCCAAAAATTGACCAGGGCTGAAATGGTTGAACGCTAACTCAAAGGCCTTTGTTATAATTGTGATGAAAAATATTTCTCGGGCCACAAGTGTAAGGAACAAAAGATTTTTATGGCCATCTCCGAGGATATTTCAGAAGAGGATGTTGAAACTCCCCTTGTGTCTGAGTCACCTAAAACCACTGACATAACCCCTCCCTCAAACCCTCCCGAAGTAGAACCAGTCATTTCCCTCAATGCTCTCACTGGCTTCTTCTCTCCCCAAACCCTCAAGCTAATCAGTTACATCAAGCATTGGAAGGTCATCATTCTAGTTGATAGTGGAAACACCCATAATTTTATTCATCGTCGCATTGCCCAAGAAACTCATTGCTACATCCATGCCGTCAATAATTTCCAAATCATGATTGTTGATGGCGGCTCCATGAAATGTGGAGGGCGTTGTGAAAATGTGTGTCTCCAAATTGGTGACTACCACCTGAAATCTCATATGTTTGCTATTGACATGGGCGGTTGTGACATTGTGTTGGGTGCAGACTGGCTAAGGACTTTGGGTCCCATTCTCATGGATTTTAAGGAATTAACCATTCAATTCGACCAAGACAGCCACCAATATAAGTTCCAAGGCATCACCGTCGGTTCACCTGAGATCATTAGTTCCCATCACATGGAAAAACTGCTCAAAAAAGTTCATTCTGGTGTTATTGCCCAACTCCATGCCATACAAGCAACATAGACACCCTCGGTGCCACAAGACCTCCAAGCCATCCTTTCTAAACATCAAGTGGTCTTTTCAACTCCCCAAGGACTCCCTCCTTCCCGTGGTGTTCATGATCATTCCATTCCCCTTGTACTCGGAAGCCTTCCTCCCAATATCCATCTGTATCGTCACCCCTTTTCCCAAAGAAATGAAATTGAGAAAATGGTCCAGGAAATCCTTAATGCAGGCGTTATCTACCCTAGTACGAGCCCCTACTCTTCTCCTGTGGTCATGGTCTTGAAGAAAGAAGGTTCTTGGAGAATGTGTTCTGACTTCTGTGCCCTCAACAAACTTACCATTAAAGACAAATTTCTCATTCCTGTCATTGATGACCTCCTAGATGAATTGAGTGGCACCCAATTCTTTACTAAAATTGATCTTCATTCGGGCTACCACTAGATACGTATGAAAGAGGTAGACATTCCCAAGACTGCCTTTATAACTCATGAGGGCCACTATGAGTTTTTGGTCATGCCCTTTGGCTTGTGTAATGCCCCCTCCACCTTCCAAAGCCTCATGAATCATGTCTTCTGTCCTTTTATCCATCATTTTGTCTTAGTTTTCTTTGATGATATCCTCATCTATAGAAAAACCTGGACAGACCATCTTTCTCATGTGGATCGAGTTCTCCATCTACTCTCTCAGAACCAACTTTTCCTGAAACAGTCTAAATGTGTTTTTGGCGCATCAGAAGTAGAATACTTGGGTCATCTGGTTGGAAAGGATGGCATCAGGGTGGATCCTAAAAAGATTGAAGCTATGCAAGACTGGCCTCACCCAAAGACTCTCAAAATATTGTGTGGATTTCTGGGCTTAGCAAGGTATTATCGCAAGTTTGTTAAGAATTATGGAAAGATTTCAGCACCTCTCACTGCTCTCCTAAAAAAGAACTCTTTCACTTGGACTCCATCCACTGCTCAAGATTTTCAAACCTTGAATATGGCCATGTGCACCACTCCAGTCCTGACCCTTCCTGATTTCACAAAGATCTTTGTCTTGGAATGTGATGCCTCAGGGAAAGGAATTGGTGTTGTCCTTATGCAAGAGGGTCGACCTTTGGCCTTTACCGACAAGCAACTATCTTAAATAAATCTAGTCAAATCAATCTATGAAAAGTAAATGTTGGCTATTCTTCATGTCATTAATCTATGGCGCCCTTATCTATTGGGGCAACATTTCCAAATTAAGACAGACCATCAAAGCCTCAAGTATTTTCTGGAACAACGCATTTCCTCCCCGAAGTAACAAAAATGGGTGACTAATCTCTTTGGATATGATTATGAGATCATTTACAAGAAAGGAAAAGACAATGTGGTTGCAGATACACTTTCTCAAAAATATGAATATAAAGGATCCATTTTTTCTCTTTCCTTCATTGTACCAGATTGGCTCCAAGTCATTCACCAAGAATGGCTACAAGATCCCAAAAGTTCACATATGATCCAACAATTGCAATCCAATGCTCAAGATTCCCTAGGGTACTCTTGGCTCCATGATGAGCTTTGATACAAAGGTCATTTGTATTTAAGTAAACAATCAAAGCTTAAATCCACGGTACTTTCTGAGCTTCATGCTACACCCATAGCGGGGCACTCTGGGTTCACCAAAACTTATGATAGGGTCAAACGTTCTTTTTTCTGGGATGGTATGAAACATGACATTCGTAATTTTTTCATTGAATGTGATGTGTGTCAACGCAACAAGGGAGAAATAGTCAAATCTCTGGGCACACTACAACTGCTCCCAATTCCACCTGCTATTTGGAAGGATATCTCTATGGATTTTATTACCAGCTTACCCAAATTGGGAAATAAATCAGTCATCATGGTGGTTGTTGATCGCCTTTCCAAGTATGCTCATTTCTACGCTCTTCAACACCTGTTTATAACATCCACGGTGGCTCAAATTTTCATGGATTAGGTCTTCAAGCTTCATGGCATGCCACACTCTATTGTTTTTTATTGTGACCCAACTTTCACAAGAAATTTTTGGCAAGAACTGTTCAAGCTACAAGGCACCCAATTGCATCTCAACACATCTTATCATCCCCAGACTGATGGTCAAATGGAAGTTGTCAACAAGTGTTTGGAAACATATTTGAGGTGTTTTTCCTCGGAAAATAAAAATCATTGGGCTCAATGGTTACCCCTAGTTGAATGGTGGTACAACACTTCATACCATACAGCGACACACATGACTCCTTTTGAATCAGTATATGGACAAAAGCCTCCTTCAGTTCTCTCATACTTACCTGGTGTCTCGAAGGTCCAAGCGGTTCACCAAACACTTACAGTTCAAGAGGCTATTCTCCATACCCTCAAAGAGAATTTGGTCATGGCACAGAATCACATGAAGCAACAAGAAGATCAAGGTCGCTCTGAACATCAATTTGCAGAAGGGGATTAAGTGTTTCTTCGACTGCAACCTTACAAGCAAACTTCCCTCAAGGTCAAACATTGTCAGAAGCTAGCACCCAAATTTTATGGTCCTTATACCATTCTCAAGCATGTGGGACAAGTAGCCTATTAGTTAGCTTTGCCCAATCATTCAAAGCTACATTCTATTTTTCATGTTTCATGCTTAAAGAAGGTGATTGGAACTAAGTGCCAAATTCAAACCAACCTTCCCGAGTTAGCCGAAGAAGGATCCATTTGGTTACAGACACAAGTAGTTTTGGACCAGCATGAGTGTCGCCTGTGTCATTAATGCAGCTGGTATTAGAGAAAATCTAAATCACAGAGTTAAACTTAGCTATCTATCACTATACTTGGCAATTCTATTCCATTTGACAAGATTCCTCTTGGATTTGCGGATTAAACACTTTTTATTTTGTTTAGAACCCAACGGAAAAGACTTGGCATATGATGTTAAGCACTATATGACTTTCTAATATGACCAAAAGGACCTAACGGAAATGATCATAGACTCGTCTTTCGTACTAACCTCTTTCTTCCTCTTCCATACATCGGTGGACACGCAGCTCCCAACGAAAAATGAGAAATGACCTCAATTTTGAACCTTAGTTTCCACTACGATCCAGGCCATCAATCTTTTGCTTTCCAATTCCGCTCAACTCTTGACCGTTTGTCTTCTTGGATGGTCTGAACCATCAATCTCCACTGTGTCTTCAACCATGGAATTCCGATGCTCCTTTAATGGAATTAATCGATCTTATTCATTTAATCTATAATGACAGGCGTATCAAGAATATTCCGAATGAATAGAGTAAGCAACATATCAAGGATTTGCACAGTAGAGAGGAAATTTAATCATTCACTGTATGTAATCTTTTACATCACACCCAATTTCCTTCCTCGACTCTAAACTCTACTCTGTATCCCCTTGCTCTCCTTCCTTTATCTCTCGTCCCCCTTGCCCTCTTTATAATCGAACTTAGTTTTCTTAATACAATTCAAACTTAGGTTTTCAGATCCACAAAGTCTGGATCGAATCCACTTAGATCCTACAATTTCTGCTTGTAATCTTAACTTCTCCTACAACTATTACATTGTTAGGATTCGAGATCCTTTGACAATTTATTCAATTTTAACTGAATACAACAATGTAAATTTAAGAGCACCCACTCTCTTTAGTAAAATTTGGTTTTGACTTTCAACAGCCATAGATCTTCTAGAATTGTGAGCTTATGCTCCTGCATCAGACTCCTTAGGTCAGAAAAAAAAATTCATGAACTCTTGTTCATGAGTTCTTCCACAGTGCTGCCATTTTCTTGTATAACTACTTCAGTCATCCATGTAGCATCCTCCACTGGCTGATTCTTCCATTTGATCAAGTACTAATAGTACTCGTGTCTTCTGGTCTTCTTCAGAACTCTGGTGTCCAATATCTTCTCCATTTCCAGCTTTTGTATAACAGGAATCTGTTTCTGCCATGCTATCTTTTGTCCAGTATTTGATTCATTTGTTGATGAAGTCGCAGTTTCACCCCCCTGATAAGGATATAA
>ML782669.1:726755-739413 GCA_009831015.1 Picea engelmannii
TCACTCACCCTCACTTTAATCATAAAGTTATCTTTTAATTTGCATCTCACAAATTAATTTGACTAAGACCCATATTCGGCAATTTCTCCCCCTTAGGGCCTAGGGAAGAGAAACACTTGCCTTGGTACATAATTTAACAACTTCGACATTAACTTGTCCATCAAACATGGGTATTTCAAGTTTCGCTTCAACTTTGAAAGGAATATTGGAAGATGAGGAAAAAGAGTGGTTTTTACCTGAATCATTGCACTTGGAATCTTCTCAGTCTTCCTTGTCTTCTTCATGCTCAGTCTCTGATGTGTTACCAATTTTGTCATGTTTTTCATGAATTTTTCTAGCCATCCTAGGTTTTATGCTCCAGTCCTCGCAGTAACGCTTCTCTACTATTATGGTACCCACTTCTAGTGTTTACCATGCAGGTTTTCTTCAAGTCGGCAGAAATTTATCTAATACTAAATGATTCATAACTGAGGGATTGAGAGTCTACACAATTCACCAACATAGATGCTTAACATGGAATTTAAATTTTTATATCTCTGCAATTAGTCTTAGTTGAATTCATACTTCTTCATTTCTTTCTCTTTAATTGGGATGTAGCCTTGTATTGTTTTCCTCACGGATTGGTGATTGACCAATTATGAGTATGTTTCTTTTTAAATCATCTTGCACAACACTCATGCAACACTAGACAATGTTTCAATTCAAATCCATTAAGTAATTATGGTTCCAAGACCACATCCTAACAAAGAATGCATTACTCATGCATTTAAAATCAAGCATCCAGGCTGAGCAGAGTCAAATCCATATATCGAGGAATATAAGCATGCCAATGGTGATTTAAAAATAGTCCAAGAACATCACAGACCAATCCGATAAATATAGTGCAATGTGAAAGCAACGACGAGCCCATTCAAAGTGGACTTTGTGCACCCCATTAACTTTTATTTATTTTCACACTCAAATGCAACAAGGGATCCTGCATCCAATCATCTAAAATACCTCTAACAATGTCTCTATTGCGGATAATGTGTTGTGGATGTAGATAATCGCCAGTTAACTCACACATAAAAAAAGGATCAATGAATCACAAATTCAATTCTAGTTCAATTCACTTAAGCACTCTTGAGTGATTTAATTATTTAAGTAATTATTAGTGACCACAAATAGTAAAGAGACAAATGAAAGGATTTAAGAGTTGTGGTGAGTGGGAATGATTAAACACACTATATAAACATCAACAACTAAATGCACCATAATCTGCACCATAATCAATAGAGATTTTTTTTACCTTGGAAACCCAACCAATAAAACTAGATCCAATGGGGATTTATTATGCTCTAGAAATTTATTACAAAGGGTAAGCTATGCATGTTTATAAATATTATGCATTGTTACTATCTAGCAAAAAAAAATTGTAAATGACCATGGATCAGAGACACCTTCGCTCACTGTGAACAAACTCCTTGACTCCTTCATCATCCAATCTTCAAGCAGGTTGCACTCTTTGAGATCTCATCTCTGCTACCACCCTTCAAATTTCTCAAGTTCTCTTTGGATCTCCCCATTGATGTCCTTCTTCACCACAACCTTCATTTTTAATGGGTTTCTTTGGAGGCCAACTATCACAATGGTTTGTTTGAACTTCCAAGTAAATTTTGGACATTTTCTCAACTTTTCCAAAAAAATAACAACTAAATGCTTATCACAAAGTTTACAAAATATTTTGGTGAGAAAACTTGTGAATCCATCAAACTTTATATACCCAGGAAGATCTTAGATGCATTCAACTTCGCTTCAAATTCTTCCTTAGTAAAAATTTAATCACCCTACATAATGGATGCCCCTTCCAATTCTTTTACAGAATCAATTGTCTTAAATAATACTTTATTTCTTCTCTACTCCAACACTTCACAAGTTGCAATCAACTATTGTAATATATCAATGGTATTGTCCCAACTTATTCTAATCTATTTCAACCTATAATTTGAAGGAGAGTTCTCCTTTTGAATTTTATACTCATTCATATTAATCGATTTTCTAATAAATATATTTATATAATTTTCATTAAAATTCATATCCTTTTAAAGTTCATCTTTTAGGGATTCTCCTTAAAAGAATCCTTCTAAAAATAATAACATAATTCCCAAAAATCAAATAATAAGATCATTGTATCTTCAAAAATCAAACATTAAGGCCATTCTATTCTTGGTATTCTATTAAATAACATTGTATGTAGTGTTTGTTTTGGCACATCACTTCAATATTTTAGATTTATAGATTATAATAGTAAAAACAAATTTTAGTATTCTAATCATTCGTACATCTTCAACTTTTGTTTTTTTGTCATATGATTTCGTGTTAAGAACATTTATATACTTAAGATTTACAATCTAATCTAACTAAGTAATAGATGAAATTAATGTTTACATCTTTCACTTTTGTCATATGATTTTGTGTTAAGAATATTTATATACTTAAAATTTACAATCTAATCTAACTAAGTAATAGATGAAATTAATGTCTATATCTTCCACTTTTGTCATATGATTTTGTGTTAACAACACTTATATATTTAGGATTTATAATCTAATCTAACTAAGTAATATATGAAATTAATGCCTACATCTTCAACCTTTGTCATATAATTTCGTGTTAAGAACACTTATATACTTAAGATTTACAATCTAATCTAACTAAGTAATAAATGAAATTAATGCCTACATCTTCAACTTTTGTCATATGATTTCGTGTTAAAAATACTTATATATTATCTAATCCAAGTAATAGATTAAATTAATGCCTACAATCCTTACTTGGTATTTCTTCATTGAATAATCAAAGTTTTTATCATCAAGGAAGTTGTTGGTTAATACACACCACTAAATGGTAAGGTATCCCTTAGATGGTGCCTATCTCCAAAATTGTGCACACCTTAATTCTAGAATGTGGAATTATTTTTTAAAGAACAATGTGCATAAATGAGTTTTAGTTTGTGGAATTTTTTTTAAAAGAAAATTAATGTTTATGGTTTGATCCAAACATATTGGAGTCATTATGGTTGATACGATATCTAATAAAGTTACAATATTCAACTACTTAATTCCATATATTGAAGTCATTATTGTTGATACGATATCTAAGAAAGTTACAATATTTAACTATTTAATTATATATACTTAAGAAAATGATTAAATTTAATTAATTAATGTAATATAAACTAAAAGGGGAGAAAATTTAAGAAAGATATATTTTTTCACTATGAAATTGTTTGAAAATCATTTTTTTTTTAAATATTAAAATTCAATTCAATAAAAATTTCAATTTTATAATAAATGTTTTTAATTATAAAAGAATTATGTAAATCTAATTAAAAAATTAAAAAGTGTTTTTAATATATATATATATATATATATATATATATATATATATATATATATAATTTTAAAAATATTTTAGAAGTAGTGACGGTTATCTTAAGATTGCCTTTAAATGTGTGATGTTAAGGTCATTGCATCCTATCAACAAAAAATTTTAAGATTGCCCTCTCTTAATGGGGTGGTCAGTAAAAAAAAATGACAAGGTGATCTTTTACCAAGTGAAGTACACAACCTAAATAAGGAAGTGGATGCTCAGGGAAATGAAGGAATCATCCTTAAAGTTGGAATTCTTGATTTCAGGGTGATAGGGAGAGAGAGAAATCTACTTAATTCCTACCTATGTGATGCCACATCGATTTACAAAGAAACCTTCTTCAGTCATAGACACCTAACCCAATGTAATTATCAGTACTAGACATTTGCACAAAGAGATGTGATACTTCCCATCCCATAAGGAATAGTGAAATTAGTTATCCTAGCTAGCCTAAGTGACATGACATTCAAAGGAAACTCTATAGTTTATAAAGAAATTGTATTTCATGCAAGAAAATCCTCACATGAGGAAAATCTAGCAAAGATTTGGTGGTTGTTTAAGCATATCCTAGTTGTATTCATGAATAATCTGACAATGATTTCCCTTGGATTCTACCCTTTTTTCACACTATGGATATTTGTCATCTCCCCTCAATCAGTAAAGAAATTCTCTTCTCCAATTATTCTCATCCAATATGACCTTTTGCCTCCTTTCTGCTTCTCCAAAACCTTTACTCATCCCCTATTTTAACCCCCTCTTTCTTCAATTCACTATCAAATTCCATTAACATATGCATGCATTTCCTTGTTCTTATGGGCAATGTCAAGAAGGTTCAAAGATTAGTGGTGGAGGACTTCGAAAATTAAATGGCAACCCTTTCTACCATAGTTGTTGAATCAAACAAGCCTCTAAAAAATTGGAGAGGCCGGATGGAAACAAAGTTCCCAAATGTCAACAAAGCAAAGGATCATCTCTACGTTGTGGTTTTGAAGCACATCCCAACTCTTTGAGAATGGGAGAAGGAATCTTGAATTGATAACACCATCCTTTGTCATGAGTGGTGGGATCATGTTGTCACCATCAATTGCTTTGTGGAAGTGCCATCACTTACCCTTACTCATACTCTCATCCTAGATGCAGTATACAACTCTTCCAAGAATATGAACAAATATAGAAGTGATGGTGCTCTCATATTAAAAAAGATTCGTAATTTAGTTTTTAAACTATATTGTCATTATTTACTTCTACAAAGACCATTTATTAATGACTAGATGTACAAAATTTTAGGCATGCTATTTTTACATTTTTTTGGACATTACTCTATTAAAAATCCTATTACCTCACATCTAAAAAAATGGTTTACCATGTATTGCATTATATGAAAGCTATCTATCTAAATTAATTACAATCTTTTGTTGATAATATCATTCATTATTTTTTGGAAAATAAGATCACTCTCAAAGGTGACATTGCAGTCTTCCATACAAAGTTGATGTTGGGTATATATATATTTCCAAAATGAAAATAAAATTTATTTTTACTTAATACATGAAACTCCCAAGACCTATTTCAACTTATTACCAACCTCTAGTATAGGATACATTATTGGTATAAGTACAGTTTTTTGAATCCAAATTTTGCAAGAAAACTAGCCAACTGAATATCTAAAATCATGCCCAGACACAGTGGTTAGATGTAGATTGAGAATAAATATTATCATAAACTTAAGACAATGGGATATAAAAGCTACTACATGATGAAATTTGAAGATTTGGAAATTGGAATGGACTCCACAAATTCTTGTTTGAATAGCAGACCCTCATGTTGGTAAAGGGATTCCTTTGAAAGTTTGTCAATAAGGGGAATTGTGTTCCATGTAAATATGTCAAAAGGACATATCAACAAAATACCATTTGACTTCTAAAACTTTCCCTATTGTAACTTTCAAGAGAAACCGAAGAGAAAAAAATTCAGCTCGGTTATTGGAAACTAAACTAGCTTTATACTTGTAAGAAAAATAATGTCTAGGAATTAAGAAGAGGAGGGCCCCTACTCTGCAAGTACCTAGGGTCCATTGGTCAAAGAATCCCCAAGCAATTTCAAGATTGATACATATATATTTTGAAATATGAGGAGCTACTACAGAGGAAGGCTTCCAACTACACTCATATTCTACCTTTATTTTATGAGCCACCAAGCTGGAAGGATAGAGTAAACCTCCAAAGATCATAGAGTTTTTGGACAAATAGATGCCCCAAATCACATATCAAGGAAGGGGTCTCCAAGGAAATGTGGACTCATCTTGGAACCAGTGCTCCAAGTAACTTAGTAAGGAATATTTGTTCTTCCTAACATCCAGCGCCATACCAACTACCCCTTGAAGGACTTCATTCCAAACAATTCTTGAGGAAGAGTAATGTACAAAAATATGATCAATATATTCTAAGGAAGACTTACAAAAGATACACCACCCCAAGCCCTACCAACCCCACTTTTGTGCATAGTCCCATGTCAGAATATTGTTTGCATGAGTCAACCACACACACACAAAAAAAAAAAATGATTTGAATGGATTGTCCATCTTCCAAAATTTCTTCCACAACCAAGCTCTTTTATTGCCCACTACTTCATCCATTTTTGCTTTATAACCATATTTGGTTGTCAAGATGTATATATCTTTGTTCTTTGTCCATTTTAGTTCGTCCTACTGATTTGTGAGGCTCACAACACAATGTTTTAGCTAAGATATATAAAGAGACCATCCACAGGCTAAATCCCCAAATAAACCAAATTGTCCCACAAAGAGCCAATTTTGGCCCAACCTCACATTGGACAAGCCACATTGCACAGTTTGTAGAAACCCAAATTGTGAAACTTTTCCAGTAAAAAAAGAAAAAAGTCTAGAATTCCCTGATTCACCAACACAAAGATCTTTGGCGAACCCACCAATACAAATATCTTCCTCAAACCTCACAACCTCACCTTATTTCATGTTCTCACTACCCATGCTATCCACTTTTCTACCAAAGGGACAACTTTTAACAAGGTTCTTCAAACATTTAATATGCCTTTTGTTTCTTTGGACTCTAATCTAAGTCAACCCTCAATTGAAATCCCACTTAAGTATTTGTTAAGAACATTTGTTTCATTTTAAGAGGTTACAAGTTCAAATCCAGAGGGGGTAGGGTATGTATACCTCCGTAGACTTTACCAGTCAAATCGATAGGTAGAAGGGGTCCCTTGTCCCACAAACAAGGAGGCCTCATACACCAATTTGATGTCTAGCTTGATAGTGACCTTAAAAATGAATTATTATTATTTTATTATTTAAATCTTGCCACCTTACTCCACAACCCATTATTTAAAAAACCATGAAATCCCTATTCAATATACTTTTTAATAAATAATTCAACATTTTCCTATGAGAAAAGCTGTTAATAAATATATATGAGAAAATAATAAGGCATCCTTTATATCTCCAAAACTATGCACAACTAAACTCTAAATTCGTTCTTGATTTAGTTATTAATGGTTAAGTTACTTTTGTAAGAACATAGAGATTAAATCGTTGAGTTTCTTTTGTAAGAGAAATTATCTCTATTGTTTGAACTAAATATATTAGTTACAAATTTCAATTAATTAAATCAATACCCATATATTTAAGAGAGTTATTAAAATTAATTAATTCAAATATAGAAAAAATGTTTTAAATTATTATTTATTTATTATGAAATTGTTAAATCAATATCCATATATCTAAAAAAAAATTATAAAATTTAATTATTTAATAAAAATATTTTATTTAAATTATTATTTATAAATCAATATATATGAAAAAATAATAAGTATCCTTTATATCTCCAAAACTATGCACAACCAAACTCTAAATTCGTTCTTGATTTAGTTATAAACGGTTGAGTTACTTTTGTAAGAACAATTGTCTCTATTGTTTAAACTAATATACAAAATTCAATTAATTAAATCAATACTCATATATTTAATAAAGTTATAAAATTTAATTAATTAATTCAAATGTAAAAAAAAAATTGTTTGAAATTATTATTTATTTATTATGAAATTGTTAAATCAATATCCATATATTTAAGAAAATTATAAAATTCAATTATTTAATAAAAATATTTTGTTTTAAATTATTATTTATTTATTATGAAATTGTTAAATCAATATCTAAATGGTTGAGTTACTTTTGTAAGAACAATTGTCTCTATTGTTTAAACTAATATACAAAATTCAATTAATTAAATCAATACTCATATATTTAATAAAGTTATAAAATTTAATTAATTAATTCAAATGTAAAAAAAAAATTGTTTGAAATTATTATTTATTTATTATGAAATTGTTAAATCAATATCCATATATTTAAGAAAGTTATAAAATTCAATTATTTAATAAAAATATTTTGTTTTAAATTATTATTTATTTATTATGAAATTGTTAAATCAATATCCATATATTTAAGAAAATTATAAGATTTAATTATTTAATTCAATATAAATAAAAAATATTAAAGTATTATTTGAAATTATTAAATAATATTAATATATTTAAAATTATTTAATTAATTTAATATAAATTAAAAAAATTAAAATATTATTTTTTATAAAATTTAATTTAACTAAATTAATATAAATTTAAAAAAATTAAAGTAATATTTTTTATGAAATTTAATTTAATTAATTTAGTATAAATTAAAAAAAAATAAAGTATTATTTTTTATGAAATTATTTGAAAATGAAAAAAAAAAATCAATATTAAAATTGTTTTATAAAAAACATTAAAAATAATTAAAAAAATCAATTTTACAATTAAAAAAATTAAATTATAAAGATATTATGTAAATCTAATTAAAAGAATTCTTAAAATATTACAAGAAATATACATAATTTTTCAAATATTTTAGAAATATTGAGGGTGATCTTAAGATTTCCTTTTAAAAGGGCAATGACAACGTTGATTCATCCCCTCAATAAGAAAGCTTAACATAGCTCCCTTATAAAGAGGTGATCTTTTACAAGGTGGTTTTAGTAAATAATTTGAGGAGGTGGTTTTTTATAATGTCAAATACAAGTTAAATAAGGTTGTGTGGCAGCGTAGTCCCTGCCAACGAGGTTACAAAGTAAATTATGGAATGAATTGTAAATGACGGAAGTGTTCGGTGAAAAAGGTATATCCTAAAAATGTTGGGTGCAACATGTATATCACGGAACATGGGGCATAAAATTTTGTTAGCGCCGAAGTGTTACCCCATGAAGCAAGGTAAATTGTGGAAAATTGGGTGCAAAATGTATATGACGGAAATGTTGTTTTGAACATGTATATCATGGAACATCGACCCCGCGGAGACATAAGAAACTGCAACGAAGATGTGGCAAGCAGCATGAAGCACAGGTGGTATCCATGTAGTAAATGGCGCTTGGCATGTAGAGAACCATTTATTTTTGAAAGTATATAACAAAATACAATTTGTTCATAGTGAAAGAAAAAAATTGGAAATGTATCCATGCAGCAAATGACGCTTGGCATGTAGAGCACCACTTATTTTTTGAAAGTATATAACAAAATATAAATTTGTTTGTCATATAGACTAGTGAAATATAAAAATGTATGAAGACATAAATTTAAAAAGAGATAAGAAAACAGTTTTATTTGAAATATGTCAAAAAATAAAAGTTTGTTACATATTACTCGAAATTTTGAAATATATAAAAAAATAAAAGTTTCTTACATATTAATGGAAATTTCAATGCGTTTGTCATGTAGACTAGGATTGGGGCTCCCGCGAACAATTAGAAAAATATGTACAAGAAACATGACTGTAGAAAGAAGATAGAGTGCAATACCTACAAAAAACATAAATTGAAAGGTATAAGTGTTTTCCTAGACATTTCCATTTAAAAAAGTGGAATAACTGGGTTGATAAACAAAGCAGGATGCGATCAGTAGACTTACAGTGATGGTACATGTGAGCCCTTTGGCCATTTTCTTGCGACTGTCATTTCATTGATGTCATCGACGACTGCTAGAATCTTGGAAACTGCCTATTGTCTTTCGTCGACGGCCTGCTTCAATTCCCTTTCAAGCCATTCTTCAATGTAGCTTCTCATTGGGGCGACGTTGAACTCATTCTGGATTTTTAAGTTGAAAAGATCGTTTTCTAATTCCTGGAAGTCGATAGAAAGATTACACAGAGCCTGATGAATTTCGTCATTCTGTATTGAATAGTTGACTAGCCAGTCGTCGATGTGAGCTTGATCATATTCAAGGATGCTGTAAAAATTTTGCAGAGACAACGCCTTAAACATATCAACCTGTTTATCGAACTCTTGCCTAGTTAAGGGCAAGGAGTTTGTGATTAAGTTGGGGTCTTGGAAGTCGTTGGTATTTCCAGCTAAGTTTATTCTTGACAGCCTTGTGAATAATTTATCTTTCTTTGATATGGCTTGTTCACATGACTGAACAATGAGTTGCAGGTTCTTCACTTTTTCTTTCCAGCATGCATTTAATTGACCAATCCAGTTTTTGGATGGAATATCTTGGTGTCTTCTTTTTGTTTTTGTCATATTGTTGACAATGGTGCCAAAAGGAAGGATTGTCTTTAAATTGAAATTGTCTTTTAACTCTGCCTGCAAATGTTCGAGAAAACTATGTTCCTTAGTTCCAAGGTAAGTGATGGTTTGTGATGTTTTCCACGCCTCGGTAACTAATTCCATTCTTTTCTTGATATTATTTTCCACATATCCTCTACAGGATGTGAGGAGGATGGAAAATGCTTTTAAGTTGGCTGCAGGGGTGGCAAGCATGGTTATTGCCAAAGGATTGACAAGCAATGGCATAGGAATCAAAGCCTCTTCCAATTCCTTGACCCGGTCCTTTAGTCTGGCATTCTCGGCCTCGATGCCTCCAATGGAATCATGAAGTGCATCTCCGCTCGCGTTGTGAAGTTGACAAATTTGGGATGGCCGCATGTTGGCAAGGTCAACCTCTAAACGAGATTTTTATTTCTTATTTTTTACATCTTTTTTCTCAATTATCAATTTTTTGGATTGGCTGTCAAAAACAACACTCTCGAACACGAAGGATTCATCTTCGTCAAAATTTTTGGTATCGAATATTTCCATTGGATGGCTATGTTGGATGGCGTCTTCGGGTTGATCAAGGTAGCAGAGCATGCTATCCAGATCACTGTCAAGTTCCATGTTCTCACTCTAAATTTTTGGCTCTTCCGCCTGTCCCACATTTTTTTTTTCTCTTCTTCTCTACTGGAAGCTTCTGAGAACTATCAATTTTAGAGTGAGGAGGGTCATTATCTCCTCCTCCGTTTGAATAACTCTGAGTTTCTTTGTTTTTGTGGTGGGTCGTTGGAGCAATCCTCCGGGATGTCGTACTTTTTTTAGTTCTATTTGTTGATTGAACACTCTTGTCACCGGGGCCTTTCCCTTGTTGTGTGTACAATTTTGTGCAGCTTTGCATTGTGTCTAGGTCATTGGCATCAAAAGAAGGAGAATTGCCACCAGTGTCTCTATTTTCAGGCAGGTGTTTTTTGAAAAAACAATCGTCGAGGCCAAGTGTTTGTAAATGTTGTCGAAAAATATTATCGGGGTTGAATCCTCTTATGCTTTCAGGATATCTCAGGTTGAAGATGCTAGAATGCGTGGAGAATTCGTTAATTTTGTTGATATTTTTCAATACGAACTCCCCTACTTTCCAAGGCAAAGGAATGGACTGTTTTTTTCTTCTTCTTTTGAAATAGTTGCAACCAGTAGTTGTATTGTCGTGCTACTTTTGCAACAAACATTTTGTCTATAATGTGACATGGAAGGAGAGAAGGTTTTTCCATGGAGCCAAAAATTCTTATCATAGTGTAATTATCCAAATGTTCAAGTGTCCCCTTCCTGTCCAAAAAATTGGTTGCCTGTTCAGATATGCGGGGAGCATCTTCTCCTAAAAACAAAACTTTGAAAAAAGACATGAAGCCATTAAAAATCTCATAAAAATAGTGGGAAGCCTTGTGCTTCCACAAGGCCTAGTACTAGAACGTTACTGGGTCGAATTCCTAGTTGACATTCTTGGACAGAGACAATTGTGGAAACTGATAGCATTTCTCAATTGCAAAAACTAAGTAGGATGACATATAAAAAAAAATCCCTTTTGAAGCTTGACAATTGGGAACGGATTTCATGGGAAATTAAATTGCCCCAATAAAAAATGGCTTGTTCGTTGACTGTGAAATACAAAATATAAAGAGCCATCTAGGAAACAACTGTTGTGGACTCCTGTCTCGTTATTCTTGTAAAGAGCCAGACAATTTCGCGGAATGGATTTCTAAATGAACTAACCTGGAAGCTTGTGATATCTTCAAGAACTATAATGGGGTCTTCCAATAAATGGGGCAAGAGGCCCAACCCATTATTATGCTTTGAGAGGAATTGTTTACAATCTTCTCCTTTGAACGTCAATGTTGGCTCCGACAATCTTAACATATGGCGGAAGACCTGAGGTGACAAAGAAACAAAAGATCAGTCCCGAAGTGAAATAATTATTTTGTCTGAAATAAATTTATCGGCGCACCAAGAGACCAGGTCCTTACAGTCAAAAACCTCAAGGACACAGCCTGCACGAGCAATCCTAGAGGTCCAAATTACTTGGTTCTCTATGATAGAGGTTGAGTAATAAGAATATTCCCTGGACCACTAGAAGTTGTGGTCCTTGCGCCGAAGATGTTCATTGTATCTCCACAGAATTATTGTCGAGTTGATGCCATAGGTTTATGAGAACGTTGGTTTTCTCCAGACAATGGTTGAAATGAACACTTAGCGCCGATAATGTAACTCTGTGCTAAATATTGGTTAAATGCTTATGAATGGGAAATCTCCTCGAGCCTTTTGTTGATTAATGACAATCTGTATGGGTGGTGCATGATGAACTATTAGCAGTAAATCTTACTTATTGCATATTTATAAATGCGAAGGTGGCGAGTATGGAGAAGAGCAATTAAGGATTTGTGGTTTTGTAAAAGTGCCAAGGCGGCGATGTGCGAACGACATTTCATGATTCTGAAATCAACACTCGGAAGGGATAATATAACCCCTCGCAAATTTTGGTTTAATGTGCAGTAATATGAGATCTCCTCGAGCCTTTCACCCATCAATGACAATCTATATGGTTCGTGCATGATGAGTTGTTAGAAATAAATGTCAGTAATTGCATATTTAGAAAAAAGATA
>ML782669.1:748311-804934 GCA_009831015.1 Picea engelmannii
CTTCATATATTCTTACACATTACAAAGCTCACACATATTTGAGATATATATGAAAACATGTTGATTTTCTAACATTTAATCACAAATTCCTTTTAAATACTAAAATGAATAAAGTGGAGAACAATAAGGTGAAACCCAAGTGAGCCCCAACACACATAAGACGTGAGGACCCACAAGTCCTCCCACACGTGTAGCCAGACATTTTCGAAAAAAAAAAAAAGTGACGAGAAAGATAAAGTTCAGGGAAAAGAGAAACAGATATTTGGCTAAGTATAGAAGATGGAAAATAAGGGACAATATATTCACATTTGTAACAGATATCCCATTTTTCTACCAAGATATATACTTGGAAAGAAGTGCGAAGGTGGCGGGCATAGAAAACAACGACTAGGAATACGATCCACAAGTTTACTTGGTTCTTGGTTATATGCTTCGTCTGTCAATTTGTATATCACGGAACTCTGAGTCATTTTTTTAGCCAGCTAGCCTGCAAGTCCAGCTGTCAATTTGTATAGTGCGGAACTCTGGGTGTTGTTTGTAGGAAATGGAACTATAGAGGAAATGATTTGCCCTTTAATATAGCTTATGTGACGCAAATGTGGTATGTCTCATTTTAGCACTTTTCCATCCGTAAACAATGGCAATCTTGAGCCCACCAACCCTGGAGCCCGTGTGTTAATTTGTATATTGCAGAGCTTTGAATGTTGTTTGGAGGTCACGAAAAGATAGAAGTGCAATGTTGAGCGATCCAGCGCACAAGTCTGCCTGTCAATTTGTATATCGTGAAACTATGGGTGCTACTTGTAGGACATGGAACAATAGAGGGCCAATTTAGAGAAAGGGGAAGCATTCGGCGAAAACGCGTGAATCCTCCAAGCCACCCAACAAGGCATTTTCGAAAAAAAAACAATTAAGTAACCAGGAAGAAAAACTACAAGGGATAAAAGAGTGGGAAAATAGAAAGGTGGAGGGTCATTTTCGTAAGTGTGAATTGGTTTCAAAGAAGCCCCATTGTTGAAAAACCATCATTTTCTACTAATTGTCAACAAATGCTTTGTTGAAGATTAGATTTTATTGCAACCTGTGCGTGTAAGTATGTTCTTGATACATTCTTCCATGACTATAACACATTAACTTAAGTATTAAACTTCATTTTCTACTAATTGTCAGCAAATGTTTTGTTAAAGATTAGATTTTATTGGAGCGTGTGGGTGTAAGTGTGTTTTTGATACATTCTTCCACGACTGTAACATTTTAACTTAAGTATTAAAAATCTTGCATAATGGGTTGTTAGAATTAAAACTTAATAAATGTATGTATGGAAACAAGAATGATGATTACATTGATATTGCTATGTTGTATCTGCATTACAAATAGAATTGAACGTTGGTTTGAAACTGTGTGTAGTCCATTTTTTTGTTTGCATAAAAGCCTAGTCGATTGACACAGTACATTGTCATATAATTGTTACATGTTCCATCTTAGAAAAAATAACCTAAGTAAACACAATATCAAAGAACTACAAGACCACCGAACCATGCCAATGAGAATAGGCATTAAATCTAGAAAAGACGCAGCGACGAAGACTCCAAGGAAAAAAAAATTAATAGAAAATCCATTTAAAAAAAAAAAAAAAAAACACCAAGTATTGTACATCTATCCCTAGAAATTGGACCCAGTTCTTCGAGCCAAAACATTGAACGTATCTACCACAAACACAGGCATGGGATCCGCAGTATGCAGGATCCTTGCAGCTTTCTTGTCGATGAATCATCATGTGGTAAAATTGATAGTTTTCAGAAGCTTCTCGTGACGAAGCAGACGAAAAATGTTGCAGGGAAAATGGAATAGCCCTTAAAGGAAAGTTAGGACACAACTAGAAACCGCCTCTGCGCAATCGAAAAAACTTTAGGGACACAAGTTTCACGTGCAATTTTAGAGGCCCAAATTAGTCCATTCTGGGTGGAAGGATATGACAAGTAGAAATATTCCTTACAACAGTGAGAGTTTTGGACCTGATTCCCAAAGATGTTAATTGTATATCCAGAGAACAGCACAGTAGTCCCGCAACTGAATAATTTTTTGGCTTGAAATATATCTCCGGGAACATCAACATATCATTTATTTACAGTGAAACTATTTCATCCAGAATGAACTAATTTGGACCTCTGGAATTCCTACTTTCGAGTTGCAAAGCGACTATTGCGTTCAACATCAGTTTATTTTCTGAAACTCCTTTTGGCATTGTCAGGACCTCCATCACTGAGCCGGGAAGTTCCACCCATTATGGTTGATTTCAATTTGGGCGCAGGAGTGGGAACAATCTTTGCATTGCCATCATCCATTGTTGTATCATCGGCCATCGGATCATCTTCTTTCGTCTCAGAATCCATGACATCAACCTCTTTGCCAGCCATCAATGCAACTAGGCAGGTTCTCAGACCAGGCAGTGTTTCCTTGGAATTCGTTGGCTTGAAATATATCTCTCGGTGTACCAAGGGACCATCTCCTTTTTTTCTCCTGGGCAGAGGGAGATGAGTAGTAAGAATATGCCAAGGACTAGTGGAACCTCTATCCATTATGGTCGAATGTGTTTACTGTATCTAGACAAAACTGCTTCCATAAGTTAACGAGAATTTTTGTTTTCTCCAAACGATGTTTGAAATGAAAATTGGGGAGGGATAATATAAGCCTCCACAAATTATGGTATCTCCTCGAGCGTTTCGTTGATCAATGAAAATCTCCAGGGTTCGTGTGGAACGAGTTGTTACCATTAAAGCTCACTAACTGCATATTTATAAAAAAGTGCGAAGGTCGCGGTGATGACGAAGAGAGATGAAGAATTAGATATTTATTAAAGGCGCCAACCCACCGGTGCACAAAAACAAATTGCATCATGTTTTAAATGAATACTTGGAAAGGATAACACACTTCTCCACAAATCTTGGTTTAATTCATAGTAATGACAAATATTCTCCGGCCTTCCAGACATTAATGACAATATTAACGGTTCCTACAGGATGAACTACTTGCATTAAAGCTTAATTATTGCATATCTGGAAACAAGTATGAAGGTAGCAGAGAATTGCCACGAAGCATTGTACATTTCGTGCACCCGCCAACCCGCGAAACAGATTCCAAGAAATGCCCAAGTATGGAAAGTTGTCGGGCAGGTTACAAAAAAAAGGGCATAAGATATACCCAGGGCAAAAAACCCTGCACCTAGACATTTTCCGAAAAACGAGTAAGTAAATAAAGGGAAAGTAGAGAGAAAAGAGAAAGCAGATGGAAATTTTCGGAAGCGGGAATTGGTCTTAATAGTAACTATGGAGTGCATTAAACATGTTAATAGGTTCTTCAATCAAGGAATAGGTACATCGAGCAATGTTTATAGCTTCCAGGATCTGTTTGTATAAGAGAAGCATCAAAAAGTTACAAGACAATTATTTTTTGGATGTTTAAGTAAAGTTTATGTACTATTAGTTTCACTGCAAGTATAACAACGACGAATATGAATTTTAATGTCCTCTCCTTCATATGATTGTTCCATTAGACTTCACATAGTATATATTCTTTTATTTCAATTTGTTTGCTAATTTGTGGGTCGCGGAAGTTAGGGTGTTGTTTGCAGGCGACATAACAATGGAAACACAATATTGAACCCGCCTATCGGGTAATTCACCTATTTGAAAAACCGTGAGCCAAAAATTTTGTACAATATGAAACGGGGAAGTCGTCAGTCTGGCTGGTGATATAAAAGTAAGTGAAATCTAAAGACATGAATCCACCAACTTCCGCACCTAGAAATTTTCTGAAAAATGAGTAATATACACTAAATATGTACTACAAAGTATAAACATTAGATTTTGTAGAGCATGTATGGATCCCGCATTCCATACTTAGCCACTTTTTAAATCGCGGGTTCTCGGGCTGGCGGGCTCAAAAGTGGGCCTCTATTGTTCAGTGGCCTACAAATAGCACCTAGAATTCCACGATATACAAATTGACAAGTGGACCTGCAGGCTAACTGGGTCAACATTGCATTCCTATTGTTTTGTGTCATATAAACAACACTCGAAGTTCCGCGACATATAAATTGACAGATCGAATCCAAGGTTGGAGGCCTCAAGATTGCGATTGTTTACAGATGGTAATCCCTATAAAGTATTTAACATTATCTAAAAACATTATTTTCAATACTAAATTATTAATATTAAATATTGAAATTGTACAATTTAATTAGACAAAAAGGTTTGTACAATATGAAACGGGGTCGGTCAGGCTGGTGATATAAAAGTAAGTGAAATCTGAAGACATGAATCCGCCAACTTCCGCACCAAGAAATTTTCCGAAAAAAATGAGTAATACATAATATGTATTTTTAGAAAGTACGGACATGAGATTTTATAGAGCATGTATTGATCTCGCATTCCATACTTAGCCACTTTTTGGATCGCAGGTTCTTGAGTTGGTAGGCTCAAAATTGGGCCTTCATTGTTTTGTGTCCTACAAATAGCACCCAAGAGTTCCACGATATACAAATTGACAGGCGGACTTGCAGGCTGGCTTGCTCAACATTGCATTTCTATTTTTTCGTGAGCTTCAAACACCACTCGAAATGACACCATATACAAATTGACAGATGGACTCCAGGGATGGCGGGCTCAAGATTGTGATTGTTTACGGATGGTGATCCCTATCAACTATCTAACACTACCTAAAAACATTATTTTCAATACTAAAGTATTAATATTAAGTATTGATATTCTACAATTTAATTACATAAAATTATTAATGGATGATAAATATCTTATTTAAAAGAAAAACCCACCTATTCGGAAACTTGTGTTCCAAAAATTTTGTATAATATGAAACGGGGAAGAGGTCGGTCGGGCTGGTGCTTTAAAAGTGGGTGGAAATATGAACATGTGTATCCATCAAGTTCCGCACCTAGAAATTTTCCCAAGAAACCAGTAATACATACTAAATATGTACCTTTATAAAGTATTGGCATGAGATTTTATAGAGCATGTACGGATCCCTCATTCCATACTTAGCCACTTTTTGGATCGCAGGTTCTTGGGATGGCGAGCTCAAAATTGGGCCTCTGTTGTTCTGTGCCCTACAAATAACACCTAGAGTTCCACGATATACAAATTGACAAGCAGGCTTGCGGGCTATTTGAATTTTAAGGGCCTCGTGTTCATGTGATAGCACAATTGGACTTGGGCCAATTTACCTCTATTGTTTTGTGCCCTACAAATAGCACCCAGAGTTCCATGATATACAAATTGACAAGCGGGCTTGCGAGCTATTTGAATTTTAAGGGCCTCATGTTCATGTGATAGCACAATTGGACTTGGGCCAGTTTACCTCTGTTGTTCTGTGTGCTACAAACAACACCCAGAGTACCGTGATATACAAATTGACAAGAGGACTTGCGGGCTGTCTGGGTCAACATTGCACTTCTATTGTTCTGTGTCCTACAAGTAGCAGTCAGACTTCCATGATAGACAAATTGACAGACAGACTCCAGGACTGGCGGGCTCAAGATTTCCATTGTTTACAAATGGACATCCCTATCAACTATCTAACATTATAAAAAAACATGATTTTCAAATACTAAATTATTAAATATTAAATATTGATATCGCACAATTTAATTACATAAATTATCAATATTGAACCCGTTGATCCGGTAACTCGCCTATTCGAAAAAACCGTTAGCCAAAATGGTTGTAGAATATGAAACGGGGAAGCGGTCGGTCGGGGTGGTGATATAAAAGTAAGTGAAATCTGAAGATGTGAATCCGCCAATTTCCGTACCAAGGAATTTTCCGAAAAATGAGTAATACATACTAAATGTGTACTATAAAGTATGGACATGAGATTTAGTAGAGAATCTACGGATCCTGCATTCCATACCTAGCCACTTTTTGAATCATGGGTTGTCGGGTTGGCAGGCTCAAAATTGGGTCGTTACTGTTTCGTGCCCTACAAATAGCACCTAAAATTCCGCGATATACAATTTGACAAGTGGACCTGCGGGTTGGTTGGCTCAACATTGCACTTCTATTTTTATGTGTCCTCCAAACAACACTTGAAGCTCCACGATATACAAATTGACAGATAGACTCCAGGGCTGGCAGGCTCAAGATTGCCATTGTTTACGAATGGTAATTCCTATCAACTATCTAACATTATCTAAAAAAATTATTTTCAATACTAAATTATTAATATTAAATATTGATATTGTACAATTTAATTAGACAAAAAAGTTTTGTACAATTTGAAATGGCGAAGCGGTCGGTCGGGCTGGCAATATAAAAGTAAGTGGAAATATGAACACGTGCATCCGCCAACTTCCACACCTAGAAATTTTCTGAGAAACAAGAAATACATACCAAATATGTACTTTTATAAAGTATGGACATGAGATTTTATAGAGCATCTACGGATCCTTCATTCCATACTTAGTCACTTTTTGGATCGCAGGTTCTTGGGTTGGCGGGCTCAAAATTTAGCCTCTATTGTTATGTTTCCTACAAATAGCACCCAAAGTTTCACGATATACAAATTGACAGGCGGACTTGCGGGTTGTCTGGCTCAACATTGCACTTCTATTGTTTCATGTCCTCCAACCAACACTCGGAGCTCTGCGACATGCAAATTGACATACGGATTCCAGGACTGGCGGGCTCAAGATTGTGATTGTTTACGGATGGTCATCCTATCTAACATTATCTAAAAACAGTATTTTCAAATAAAAAATTATTAATATTAAATATTGATATTGTACAATTTAATTACATAAAATTGTCAAAGGATGTTAAATCGCTTATTTAAAAAGAAATGAAGGAAAAAAAAAAAAAAATCTATCACCGCATGCATAACAACGACCAATTTGAATTTTAAGGACCTCTTGTGTATATGATAGCACAATTGGACCTCACACAGTATACATTCATTGATTTCAAATTATTCCAGGAGATTAATTTTACCAAGTTCATCGATCAAGGAAAAATGCTAAAACAAGCCACATACTACATTTGCGTCACAGCGCCATAGAAATTATCAAGTGAATTTGCGGGCTAGGTGGATAAAAAATTTCAATTCTATTGTTTTGTGTCCTCCAAACAACACTTGCAGTCTCGTGATATACAAATTGACAGGCGAAGCATACAACCAAGAACCAATTAACCTCCAAACAGGCCACAAGCAAGTTCCCACAAGGTTCCATAGAGTAGGACGCATCGACCTTTCATCAAACAATTTGATATACAAAGAAAAGATGTCGTGGAATTCATTTTCTCTTACATCTGGTATATGTACCCAGTAGAAAATAACCGGGGAAATGTATTTTGAAAGAAATGAAGGAAAAAAAAACATTTTTGTTTTTAAATTCTATCACCACAATCATAACAATGACCAATTTGAATTTTAAGGGCCTCTTGTTGATATGATAGAACAATTGGACTTCGCACAGTATACATTCGTTGATTTCAAATTATTCCAGGAGATTAATTTTACCAAGTTCATCGATCAAGGAAAAATGCTAAAACAAGCCACATGCTACATTTGTGTCACAGCACCATAGAAATTGTTCTGTGTCCTCCAAACAACACTCGGAGTCCTGCGATATACAAATTGATAGGCGAAGAATACAACCAAGAACCAATTAAACTCCAAACAGTCTGCAAGCAAGTTCCCACAAGGTTCCATAGAGCAGGACGCATCGACCTTTGCATCAAACAATTTGATATACAAAGAAAAGACGTCGTGGAATTTGTTTTCTATTACATATGGTATATGTACCCAGTAGAAAATAACCGGGGCCATGGGATATATGGGGTTTGCTGCCATGCTTACCATTTTTGGACCGAACAATATTATGCGCATGCAATCCCAAGCAGTTGAGTCCGATGAACATTGATCTGGATGTTGAAGAAATATTACAGAGACACATGAGGTATTTTCGTTTCCTACCAAAGTTTGATATTTTTTTTTTCCCTTCTTTAGCTGATATGCAAAATTGCATTGTCCTCATTTAAGGTAAATTTGATGTGTATCAAAAAATCACGCAACATGTAAACATTGCTTGCCTTTTTTTGTAGATATGTTTCATATGATAATTCTACCAACTTAGGAAGCACATTTTGTAACAGAGGTTGCATAACCGTACAATGCATGATTTTTTTTCCCATGGTTCGTATGGCAGCATTGAGGCAATGTCCATATATATATGGACATTTTTCACCGCATCACAGACAATCAATCGTATCATCACTTATCAAAGTGGATGCATAAGTAGGAGAGTTTCATTTCGCACATACAGCTTCAAAGTGGGTCGAGAACGCATTCGTTGTAACTAAAACACCTTCAACCTGGAAACCCGAGCATAGGAATTAATACATTGAACAATATAATACACAACTGCACCCCCCCCCCCCNCTAAAAAAAAATAAAACAAGCCGCAGAAATTTAGTGAAGGTTATTTGTGTAAGCAAAGTGAGGATGATTTTGTGGATGTATAGGCACAATAGTTGTAGAGCTAGCTAGTTTCTTCAGATATTGTACTATATCTCCTCGCAACGATGTTACAAACATTACATGGGTTGTCCGAAAGATCCTTTCTCTAACATCCCTTTTCTTTGTTATATTTTTGAAGAGAATAAGTGGAATCTTCCCTCTATGCAATTGTTGCTCCATTGACGAAAACAAATTTGAATAGGTATCGAACAATTGCAGCTGCAACATGGAATAGTGCAATATTTGTGTAACTTACCCAAGATACATGCACATGCGAAAGTAAAGGACAAAAGCGGATATGGAAAGCAGTATCATTACCTTGCCATTGTCTGACTCTCCATCCTTTATATGGAGAATGTGTTGTGAGCCAAGTTTTCTCGCTAGTGTGACAGCTGCGCCAATGGTTCTGATTGGGTAAATATCACTACTCTGTGCAAGCTGGATGATGGTCGCGTTCGGGACGAAACGATATTTTGAACAAACAATGGGAATTTTTTCCACAATACTTGTTTTGTTGAGCGAAATAATCTGATCACAATCACCACGATCATATATTGTTTTGGGCAATATATTAAAATTTGTAATGGATATCCCATTACCCAGCAATATCTTTTCTGCATGTTTCTGGACAAGCTGTGTAGGAATACTCAGTGTCACTGTCATCATGGACTCCTTGTCTGTCATGTCAGCATGCATAATGGATCTATTTTTGTTTGCCTTATCCAAGTAGGTGCTATAGATGACCATTATGTCTCCGACGAACACTTGTCCAGTTTAGCAGTTGTTCAAGCCCTCTATTGATAGTACTTTGGGTGTTACAACTCTAGACCTAGTGACAATTTTTGAACAGGAAAACTAAAGTGAATGGTGGTGTGCATTTTTTTTTTGTATTCTTCTTTCACTAGCATAAATCTACAAGTACACGCATAGCTTTGATGAACTATGGAGCCAGAGTTTTGCAACCACACCTCTTAGTTTGCGGAACATGCGCTATGTTTTGTGTCTCTCTTGTACTTGTTAATACTTCTTGTGAACTGCAAACCATGCATTGCAGATGACATCAACATATTGACCATGCCATAGATGAATAAAAAACTGAGGATATTTGTCTAGTAAAGATACTAAGAAAAGAGCGTATGCATCTTTGCCTTTGGCCTTGTCGGTCTACTGATGTCTGGGATGAATGACTTCTCATGGCCATGTCACTAGTCCAAATTTTTCTGATGCAAGCATGTGCAAATGAACATCAGGACTAAATAAGCATATTCATTATATACTGTCCATCAGAAGGACTAGATAATCATAAAATTGTATGCATCTGATTTTTTTAATTGGAAAAAATCTGTAACAGTAAACAAGGCGTGAGGGTGGGTCACCACGTCCAATCTGTATATTGCGGACCCCCGGAAGCCAGGGGAGAAATCTTGAACCTGCCAGCCCAGCACCCACAAATGACAAAGTGGGTAAGTATGGAATAAGGTAGAAGCATGACCATAGATGTGAAACAGTTAATCCTCCAACCGGCGCACCAAGGCATTTTCAGAAAGACCACTAAGCAAATCAATTAGAAAACAAAAGGGAGAATAGAAAATGGAAAAAGTAGAAATAGGGAGGGTAGAAGGGGCCATTTCTTCCAAGCCATCATTTTCAACTCTAGTATTATATGCCCCCACCCCGTTTGTATTTCTAATTTACCAACACAGTTGGTATACCTTTTATAAGATTGTACCACAGAACCCTCTACTATTGCACAGAACAATTCATCTTCCTGTCCAACCAACCTGTTTCTTCCAAGGTACCAATGTCAAATATGCAATGAACATTAAGGCAAGTTAGTATGAACACGGGCATGTAAAATAAAGAGAAACAGGTCTAATTATTCCAATGTAACAACAAGAAGAATACGCAGAATATATTATATTTGAAGGAAGAAAAGAAGGGGAAAAAAAAGAGAGGTGCAAAGTAGCAGAAGAAGAACAACAAATATACAGACAGTAAATGAAAAAATGAACACTGGAATATGAAATAAGAGCACATGTATCCACTTGTGTAATTCCTCCGCTACATTCCCGCCAAACATTTCATCGTCCTCTCCAGCCATTATGTTTGTTTAAATGTAGCAATGCAGTGAAAACACAACGAACATGAAGTAGGTTAGTATGCAGGAATGCAAGTAAGGAAGATACAATAAAATAAATGAACACATATACAGATAATAAATGAAATAAAAAACAACGCAATATGAAATAATAGTACAAGCATGCACCTTTCTATATCTTCTTCAAGCGATGCAGTCAAGACTCCGTCGTTTTCTCCAGCTATTATGTTTGTTTGAATGTGGGAACACACAAAATACAATGAACATGAATGGAAGTTGGTATGCACTGGAAAATAAGTAACATGTACATACAGTAAAAGAGACTCAACAAACAGGCTAAAAGATAGGCAGAAACATGAACCTTTTCACTTCTCCATCCATAGCTATGAATGTGTAATTTCTTTTTCCCTGCCCAAAATATATTACAAGCCACAAAATATTACGAAATTGCATGGTCGTAGCTAAAGGATTTATGGTTTTCCATGGAAAAGTATCCAAATATGCTTCCACCGATGGAAATAGATGTTCTTTATCCTCCACACAGACTGTTGTGCCCACGATACAAGATTTTGGTTTTTCGTGGAAAACTAACCAGATATGCTTCCAAACATGGAAATATAATTTTGCAGAATCTTTGTTGTACATATCATATATCAAGCACAAGACAGATTGTATTGTGGGCACACCAGTCTGTGTAAAGGACAAAGAGAATGTATTGGCATATGGGAACATTTGACCAAACATGGTTTATAAACGCAGCATGTGTATGCTTTATTTTAACAAAAAAACAGTGGATATTGCAATTGCATATGCACTTCTCAAAGTATTTTTCATGCAATTATTTTCTTTCATGCCAACACTAAAGCACCAACAAAATATCACAGCAGAACAGATATCGACCTCACCAAACAGGGAAAATAACACAACTGCATGTCAACTCGTGGGTGCAGGGGATGAACACCGTAAAGCGGCCAAAAAACAATAATAATCCAAAAAAAAAGAAAAATAAAAACATCTCCAACCACCAGCGCAGGACCCCAACCCTGCAAAGATGAATCAAACAAAATAAAACAGCAAGCACCAAACCAACGAGAAATCACGAATAGGCCCAACTGCATCCCCATGGCCCCAAAGCGTAAACCTGAGCCAAACAAATAGAACTAGCAACCCACGAACCAACGAACCAATGAACAAGCAACATCACCGAACCAGTAAACAACATATGTATCTCCAACGATTACGAAATTGTAGCCGAAGCATAGAAGGAACCGGAAATATACGACGACAATGTTAGTACAAATAAGCAAACATTATTACTTTGAAACTCCAAGCATTGAACAACAAACAAGGAACAAAAAATGAAACTATGGCATGGAAACTTACTCTGAAATGATGAAAGGAAAAAGCGCAGGTTGAATTGTGAACCAAACAACAACAAGCAGCAACCGACAAACCAGTGAAAAAGAAGCACTCACTGAACCAATAAACAATGTATGTAGCTTCAACGATGACGAAATTGCATTGCAAAGCTAGAAGAAGGATGAAACATAGAATGTATATTCAACTGTCGGTGGACAACAATATTGTGCAAAATCACTGCAACATTGTATGGAAAATTTCGAAGAAATATGTACTTCGAGAAACGTATTTAGATAAACATTTAAGGTTGTCATGCTGTGTAAGGACCTCGCGATATGCAAACATTTAAGCTGGCAGGCCTATTGGAGGACCTCGCGTCATGTAAACATTTAAGTTGTCAGGCCTATTCAAGCACCTCAAAAAAAGTGTCAATAAATTTCAATACAAATACATGCGGCAAGGACGTTATAAACTTTGGAATTCTCGATCACTACAAATATTGGATATCTAAACATTTCAATATGATTAGTACAAATAAAAACTTAAGGATATATTCACATAGCAGAAAATGCTAAGACAAACATTCGAACTAATGCTAGCATTAATCCACCTTAAAGAAATACATAGGAAAAATATATGATTCAAAAAGACTGTATACGATAAAAAGTTTGGATATGTTACCATATAAAACATTGGGAATAGTGAAACTGGTAATAAGACCTCCAATCTCTTATCCAATCAGATCAATACATATATGGTACTTTTTATTATATAAAAATCTATGTTTTTAGTTCCCTAGCTCCAACAATACATATTATGCGAATATTTGTGGTCAAAGGACAAACTAATAGGTAGTCAAATAATTACTGATCGCTATAGTCCCTCTATGCCTACGTCAGGGACTAATAAGGAAGTGGATGTGCTCAAGGAAACAAAAGAAGCACTTTTAAAATTGGAATTCTTAATTTCACAATGATATGGAGAGAGAACTCTATTTAATTCCTACCTATGTGATGCACATTGATTCACAACCTAACCTTCTTCAATCATGACCACCCAACCCAATAAAACTATTAATACCAAGCATTCGCATATATTCACCTATGAAGATGCATGCTTCCCATACCATATAAGGAATAGTGAAACCAATGATCCTAACTAGCCTAAGAAACATGGAATTCAAAAGGAAACTCTATAGGAATAAGAATAAATTCTATTGCATGTAAGAAAATCCTCACTAGAGGAAGAGAATGCAAAGATTTGGTGGTTATTTAAGCATATCTTGGTTATATTCACAAATTATTTGGTATTGATTTCCCTTGGATTCTTCCATTCTCTCATGTTGTGGGTATTTTTCCTTTAACCTTGGTCCATAAAATAATTTCCTTTTTGACTTATCTTCCCTCACTCTAACTTTTCTTCTCCATTCTACTTCTTTGAAAACTTTACTTGTCCCTCCTTTCAACCCCTCTTCCTTCAGTTTGGTGTCAAACCCAATTAACTTACGCATGCATTTTTTATCTGAATTTATGAGCGGAATGAAATGAAATACAGATCTATAACATTAACACACACACACACACACACACACACATAGAACAATATCAAATATACAATGCAACTTAACTTATATTCAATAAAGAAATCTGTTGAAACTATAAAATGCAGAATGAAACAATCTTGCTCAAATGGTGGTAGCTAATCTATGAGAAGATATGTGGTGGCTATGCGCATCCATATGAGCACAATACAATGAGGCCTCCAGGCCTTTTTAGCATCAAGAATAAATCAGAAAACCCTAGACATCCAAAAACCTAACCTTAGGAGATGAAGCGCCAAAAGTCATGTGGGCCTCGATGGGGTAAGTTAGCACATCAACTTCCCGGGGTCGTAACTTTTGCATACGATCTTCGTTTTAGGCGTAAAATATCACGTTGGAAAGGTATATCCAAGGAATAAACATTTTTCCAACACAATTAGACTCCATTTAGAGTATTATTGTGGCAAGCCCAAAAAATGATGTTTAGGGCCTCAAAACGACCCTAGAAGTTTAGGACCCAAAAAGCTAGAAAAACACTGCCAAGATGAAAAATATACATGAGATAGTTGGAAGAGGTGGGTGGCCACCAATATCCACCTAGATCAATCCTCCCCTTAGGAATAAATGGTCTCCATTGTTTGAATTCCCCCATTAGATGAGGAAATTTATGTTGAATTTGGCCTCGGGTGAGCCACTTGCCTTGGTGCAGGACTTGCCCCGCTTTGACAACACGATAAGGATGAAGATTCTATTGGCGAGTACCCTTGACCTGTGTTTCCACGATCTGATTATTGGATGCATGTTCCATGCAGTTAGGGTTGAGCTCTGTTGGTGTTAATTGTTCTGTTATCTCTAAGGTGTCCAATAATGGTGGAAAGTATGGTCGAAGGAGTTCCACATTAAACACTAGGTGCAAGCCAAGGAAGGGGGGAATGTTGAGATCAAAATAATTGTTACCCACAACCTTGGTGAAGGTGTAAGGTCCATAGCGTAGTGGACGAAGCTTCTGATGGGGTCTTGTAAGGCATTATTTCTACAAATGCAACCAAACTTTATCATCCACCTGGAACTTGTGGGGCACTCGGTGTTGATGATGGTGTTAACACTAGGAGTTGCTCTTAAACTAATAAAGAGAAAGCCTAATACCCATAAATAGTTTGAAAAAGGCATTTTGAAATGGTTTTGATGAAGGATGTATGAATGGTTAAAAGTATCCAAAATGCTTTCATACAATGAGTGAAACACAACTTAGCAATCTAGGAATGACAATTCTCTGACCAGTGAACAAGTTGGTAGTGGTGAGAAAGAAGATTGTCATATGAAGAAATGTATATATATTTAACTTAATTCAGGTAACCTAAAACGTATACTTAGAATAAATATTGCTTGGCTAAGAACCTCTCAACCAAAAGATAAAATTTCAGAACAAGTACTTGCAATAATACAAGTAAATCATTCACTGATATGAATCCAACAAGCAACTACAACAACACATTCACCATAGACATCTGAACCAGAGAGAAAAAAATATATGATATCAAATAGAAAAGTTGGACACCAATTGATTATGAATTTGAAATCTTCATTGCATATCATTTACAGAGTTATATGAAAACATAAAGAAAAGCCTCTCAATACAACCCTCTCTCTCCTCTCTTGGATCATGAATCCAACCCTTTCCCTATCAAAATCCCCTTCATATATAGTGAATGATATATCTCTAATCTAAGGAGGTCGAAACCAAGGAGTTACATAGGATCCTCCTTCATTTAGGAGTATGTTACAAAAGATTCCAACAAAAACATAACAAATTCCTATTTTTTTGGATCTTGTCTATTGTGATAAATTCCTTTTGAAACAGGTCATGTTGCTTGATATGATGATAGAACATGTGTCCTTCATGTCCAAATACCTCCTAGGAAACCATTCGACCCCCTCAAACAAGTGACATCCCTCCTGCAGCTCAGATTTATCAAACTATTAGAATTCGCAACACCTATGACAACATGCGCTGCGAACTTTCCTGTAGGTCATGATTTCAAATTTTCTCCCAAACAATGAACTAGGTTAGGATGATTTTTTGTCAACAATTACATGATATGATTATTCATCTCCACAAAAAAAATCAGAAGAACTCAGATCAACATTTAAAAGTTAGGATTAAAAAATGACTTTGTTGTGCGCTAATTACTACAAATTGTCCTAAATTACCAGTTCGATGTGCCTTTGACAACATGCATTGCGAACTTCTTGTAGGTGCCTATTTACCTCCAAAATGATTCCAAACTTTAAAACATTTCATAAGAAGTTAGGAAAAACCTTCCAGAGCCAACTAGAAACCTCTTGAAAAAGTAGCCTTGGAGAAATCATATGAATATGTTAAATTTAACTCAAGACCCAAAATCATCACTTAAGTTGTAATTGTATGCACAACAAAAGTTGGTGGATGAACATGCTATAAGTAGGAGGTGAGAAAAGAAGAACATAAATCCAACTTGGATGAAGCTGCAGACAAGTAGAATTGAAGCAACTCTGTGTAAAACAGAGGGTTTGTAGCCTCAGTGGTTAAGTTTGCAGCACCAATTTGCAACGCGAATTGAATTAAGTTTTTATGAAAAGCATGCAAGATTTTCCACGTATGAGGAGAAAAATATGAGTTGACAGGTTAAAACCTAGGACCTAGATGAATCTCAACTGAAAAGGGTTTGATCTATCAAGAAAACAAAGAGTTTGCAGTGCTATTTTGTAGCACAGATTTGTAATGGACAGTTTGCAACACAGAATTGGCAGTGGATAAAGTTATTGTTTGCAATAGGAAACTGTAGGATGACCCTGTGAGATAACAATCTTGAAAAATAGCCACGGTTTAGAACACAAAAATTGTGGGTTTTAATGGTGTAGAGAGTTGGCAGCGCATTGAACATTTAATAGTTTGTAGCGCAGGAACAATAAACAACAACTTTACATTCTCAATCAACCATTTAAGCACCATGCGATCATCCAAGGAGGACCTGGTATGTCTGAAATTAGGCTGGTGCTTTGTGAACTCGAGGTGGAATAAAAAGGAAGCATCCAATATTTTTCAATCTACTACAGCCAATTCAGAGCACCAGTTTGCAGCCCCAGTTTTCAAACTCTAGTAGCGTGCTTCATTCAAATTGTTAGAGTTGTTCCTTAACATAATCCTGAAATCCCTAATGAATTGAATGTGTTGAAGACAATGAGATCTCCCCTTACATGTTTTCAAAGTGCAATGATGAGATATTAGTGCATAAGGTACTTCTTGGTATGCTGCGAAATTTTAGGTGAGTTTCCAATAAGTAAATCTGACATCTGACTTGACCTTCAAATGGTTTAAATGACATAATGGAACTTTTGTACACACCCTTGATACAAGACATATGATGATGATGATTTTAATACCAGGGGTGTGACCCATGTTGAACCCTATTTCTTTCACAATGATGAACACTATCATGACACCAAGACTCTTACATGGATTAAGGTCAGAATTTTTTACTCCTGGACATTTCATGTGCTAACAAATGGCAATACTTGTACTTGGCATTGGACTTCTACAAAGTATTCTGAACCTATTGGTGGATGTGTTGGATTCGTTGAATGGACCAGATGGCTTTGTTAGCTTTGATTTGAGAATGGGACGATTTTTCCTGTGTAGACGCAAGGGGTAGTGCAACATCCATGGGACCCAATGGTTGAAATCCCAATCCCACCTGAAAGGGGTTGTGGCCGATTGAGCTATGTATGGATCTATTGTAACTGTGTTGAACATGTGTGTGGATGCTTGGAATTGTATATGTGCAATATATGCACAATCATCATGTTGATGACCTCAGTTTGGCCATCTGTTTGGGGGTGGAAGGCCATGGATTTGGTGAGCTTGGTGTCCATCCATGACCAAAGGATTGACCAAAATGCGTTGAGGAACCGAGTGCCTTGATCTCAATGGTCTATGGTATGCCAAAATGTATCCACACTCGTTCAAAGAAGAGCTTGGCAGTGGCCTCCGTTGTGATGCTCTTCTTGCAGGCAACCATAATTGCCATCTTGGAAAATTGATCAACAACCATGAAAACACAGTCATTTCCCTGCTTGGTTGAACAAAGGCCCAACATGTAATCCATAGAGATGTATTCCCAGGTTCTGTCCAACATATTCAGAGGAGTGTACATGCCTTTTTTATTAATGGCCTCTTTGGAAATGATGTAGCTCGTGTAGGACCTGATATACTTGTTGAAATCATGTCAAAGTTTTTGCCAATATAAATGTTATTGCAGCACTGCCACTGTATTTTCTACACCGAAGTGTACTGCCACCTGACTGTATTTATCTTCCCAAATCAGCTTCGCTCACTTGCCTGATGGTACACAAAGATGGTCCAGATGGCACAACAACCCATCCTGAATATGGAAATCAGTGACAATTGTTTTTGTGCCCAGTGTATGGTAGTTAGTGGAAAAGTCAGGATCTCTCTTGTAGAGTTGGGGCCATCTGGAGGTCTCATGTCCATAGGAGTGTAGCACCGTGGTTAGTGCTACAAATGGAGGTCAACTGAGGCAATCAGTGACGTGGTTGGTGGTCCCTATCTTATACTTGATGTTGATATGGAATCGTTGTATGTGGACCACATCTGATGGAATTCATTCTGCAATTTGCCTTGTGTATGCATGAACTGTAGAGGCTTATGATCAATGTGGATGATTGTCTCCTTCCCGAGAATGTAATGCCTCCATTGGCGGTAGGCTTGTACAATGTAGTACATTTCTTTGTCGTAAGTGGGCTACTTATGGACGGTATATGATAGCGTCTCACTATGATAAGCCACGAGATGTCCATGATGATTGAGAAATGTGCCCAAAACATAGTCTGAAGCATCTATCTCAATCTAAAAAGGATGTTGCAGGTTGTTTAATGAGAGCATCGAGGATGAGCACAAGCATTGCTTCAAATCATCGAAAAAAATTTGTTGCGACTGGCCCCACATGAATTTTTCCTTGTTGCCACCCCTAGTCACTTGGCTAAGGGCCCATGCAATGTGGGAGAATCCCAACATGAAATTGCGATAGAAATTGGCAAGGCCTAAGAAGCTTTGAAGCTTAGTGAGTGTGGTCGAGGCTGGCCAGTCACGGATGACCTGGATATTGATTGGATCAACGTGCACCCCATGCTCATCAACAATTTATCCTAGGTACTGGACCATGTTCACATCGAAGGAGCATTTTTCCAAATTTGCATATAGATTTTGTTGTTGCAGAGTGTGCAGAACCTATTGAATATGCTGCAAGTGTTTCACCCAACTCTTATTGAAGATGAGGATGTCATCCAAATACACCACCACGAAATAATTGGTGAAAGGTCGCAAGATATCGTCCATCATCCTCATGAAAGTTGTTGGGGAATTTTTCAAGCCAAAGGGTATGACCAACCATTTGAAAAGACCTTTTTTGGACTTGAAGGAAGTCTTCCATACATTGGTCTGCTCTATTGAGACCTGGTGGTAGTCGGACTTTAGATCAATCTTACTCAAGTATTTAGCCCCATTGAGTTGGTCAAGGATATCGTCAATTCGGGGAATTGGGTATCGGTTCCTGACCGTGATTTTATTTTGGGCTTGGTAATTAATGCAGATTCACCAAGTCCCATCTTTCTTCTGCACAAGCATTATTGGACTTCCACAAGGTGATGAGATTGGTCGAATGTGCCCCTTTTCGAGAATATCTTGGATCTAGTTCTTGATTTCCTCATTTTCTGATAGAGAGCAGTGATAGACTGACCCATTGGGAAGTGATGCGTCGGGGGTCAAATATGTTGAGTGATTTATCTGATAGTGTAGAGGTACCCAAGTGGGTGAGGAGAAGATGCATTTTTATTCTTCCATGACCTTATCCACTTGCTTATGTTGCATGGAAATACTTTTTGTGGAGGCCATGGATGTGGCTGCAACCTTCCGCTCACTTTGAGCGTGAATCACGAAGAAGAAAAAATTCCTAGTATGAGAGATGACCTTTATGTCTTGAAAATTCATTTATGTCTAGATGTATCTATGCAGACTGTCGCGATACTTGAGCACTAGATGCCGCTAAGAGTCTTTTATACCTTGCTTGATGCACAAGGTATGGAAGACATTGGTGAAATCTAGCACTGTCTAGTCCCTTTCTTGTCGCAATGTGGTCCATCTTGTATATAAGTCATCATAACTTCCAACATGGTAGTATTTTTCCTTAATGATGTCCTTGAAATAACCCCAAGTGGGTGCGACTACAGATAATTTAGATCCTTTTGTTTCCTTTTGCTCACAGAAAGTCTCCCACCAATCTTTGACATGGGGGATGGCCTTAAGGAGCGCAAATGTAATATTTTCTCTATCGAAAAATTTGTGGACATAAAATACCTTTCTAGAAGGTTTAACCATTTCTCTACAACATCCACATCTATTTGACCTTCAAATATATGAATATCAAAATTGATTTGTACCTTGAAGGGGGCAACACCTTCGCTCGAGGAAGATGTGTCGCTTGTTGGCAGTCGTTGAAGGATTTGCACAAAATTATCCATCATCTCGTTCCTCTGTCCCATGAGGGCCTCCTCGAGAAAAAATTTAAAGGGATATCATGCCCCATCATCTCTCTTTTCTTTCCCCATGGGAGTTCGTTGGGTTCGGCGAGGCCAATCTTGCAAAGGCTCAATTGGTTCAAGCCCCAACTGCTTATACCTTGACCTTGTTGGGGACATGCATAGAGAAACAAATGAGGAGCATGTCGCTCTGATACCACTTATCTGAATTTATGAGAGGAACAAAATGAAATACATATCTATAACATTAACACTGATATACAGATAACAATAACAAAGATATAATGAAACTTAACTTCTATTCAATAAAGAAATATGTTGAAACTGTAAAATGCAGAATGATACAATCTTGCTCGAAATGGTGGTAGATAATCTCTAAGAAGAGATGTGGTGGCTACATGCATCTATATGAGCACATTACAATGAGGCCTCAATAAATTTTTAGCATCAAGAAGAAATAAAAAAAACCTATACATCCAAACACCTAACCCTAGGAGATGAAGCGCCAAAAGTCATGTGGGCCTCGATGGGGTAAGTTGGTACATCAACTTCTCGGGGTCATAACTTTTGCATACAATCTTCATTTTAGGCACATGATAGCCCATTGGAAAGGTCTATCCGAAGAATACACATTTTTTCATCACACTATATTTGTTTGCAATGTGATTGTGGCGATCCCAAAAAGAGTTGTTTAGGTCCTCAAAACGACCCTGAAAATTTAGGACCCAAAAAGCTAGAAAAACATTACCAAGATGAAAACTGTATGTGAGCCAGTTGGAAGAGGTGGGTGGCCACTAATATCCACCTGGATCAATTTTCCTTCTCTTATGGATGCATTTCCACCCATATTTAAACTTGTGTCATCATTACAACAACCTATTAAATTACCTTTAAACCATAGCTTATAAACAAGTTATATATATATAACTTGTTTAATTTTTTTTATGTTAATAAATAATCAAATATATATAATGCATTTAAAAATTATTTTAATTTCTGTCCAAGTGGTACGCGTCGATACATATGGTATCATCCGGCACTATGGTTTTTGATTGAAGGGAGAACAATAAGGATGGAATTACATGGAAAAGGTGGTTGGTACACATCCAAAAAGGGAACTTGGAGCTCAAGATGCATCACAATTATAGAATTAAGTATGGGAGTATGTTGAAAAGTGTTGATCTAATAATGATTTCACAGAACGTGCCATGGAAATCAATTCATGTAGTGTGAGGTGAATTTCTTAAGTACCTCAAGATGGGAAGGTTTTTTAATGGTTTTCAACTCATTTTCTTGAGTGAAGTGGATCGCCTCAGATGGAAATTTGAAATGGAATTCCAGAAGTTGGGAGATTGGGTCCGGGAGTGGGATCCTAGTAAAAACTTTCCAGTTTTGATTTCGTCGGTAAATCTCAAGGAGAGAGGCCAACAAGGGCTCGAGGGTAGGCATGCCAATTTCCATTCATAGTTGCTTCCTTACCCCCCGAAGGATCATAAATTGGTGGTAGATACTCCATAAAAAAACTCTCAACAAGCTAAAGAGAGGGAGGGTAGGCTATAAGAGTTCTTTGGTCAAGTATGTGAAGCAACTCAGAATGGCCAAAATTGGAACTCATGGAAGGAACCAGAAAGGAAAACAATTAGATGCTTCCTCCTCTCAAGGGCCACCCAACCAGACCAAAGACGCTAGGGAATCATGGATGGCAGATTCTCATTTCAATCACTTGTGCTTGGAGGGGGAGAAGCATATTGCAAAGGATATTGAGGATGTTTTCAAGCATCAACGAAAGAAAATTTCGGATGAAGAGATTTTTCAGGGGGTAAAGGACTGGGTCGAGGACCCGAAGTATACTTGGATCAGAGAGACAAAATACTTAAGGCTGGTTGAGACTTATTGGGTGGTCAAGGCTTTGGTTGTGCAAGGCATTGAGAAGGCCAGAAAAGAAAACGACACAGCTACCCAAGATATCAATATTCTGGAGCGGAAATTTGACCTCTTCTGTCAATCCCAATTTGGCATTAATTTCATAGTGAGATCTAAGGAGCCGACCTAGAAAAGACTAATCAAATCCTAAGAGACCAGAGTCCCCTAGGATCGCGTGATTTTCCTATTCAGATTGATGATGATTAAGATGCAGTTGTGGATGCAGAGGATAACATGAAGGTGGAGCATGGTCTCGAGACCCTTGGTAACTACTAGGTATGATCTGATTAAAGATGTTTATATTTATTTTTGACTAGATATGACTGAGCAGGTTGTACACAACCTACTCAAGCTCTGGCTCTTAGGAAGTTATATTCTATAGATGTATTAAGCTCTAGCTGGTTAGGCAAGTATGGTCCTTTTTTTATGTCCCTTAGGTCTCCAGGTCTAAACCTAGATTAGATGGATAGGCAATCTGAAGTAAACTCTGTGGAATTCCCTAAACATTTGATGATGAACATATGATGATATGCAAGAAGGGCTCTGGTTTCTTTTTGGCAGACCCTCTCCGCTTGACATCTATTTTTACTATTTATATTTAGTAATATAATCACTCTGTTTTAATTATTTTTTTTAATATCTTTTTAATTTCTTTTAAAAATAAAAATGCATGGCATTAATTACTCTGTTTTAGGTTTTTTTTTTTAATATTTTTTTAATTTTTTTTAAAAATAAGAATGCATAACATTAATATTATATATATAATGTTGAACTTGAGTTGTTGAAAATTTAAATGTAAAATAATCGAAGAATTTCTCGATAATTAATCTGATAAAAAATGTATTTGGAGTAATGATGGCGGAGAGTTTATTGTGATCGAAGATGAGACATCAATTATTGTTTAAATATATGTTTATAATGATTTCCATTGAATATTAGAATATTAAATGATGTTATTTAATATTATGTGTATTATTAAATTTGATATTTTATTTAAATTAAATAATTATAATAATTTTCTATTGAATATTAAAATATTACATGTTATTTAATATTATATATATTCTTAAATCTAATATTTTATTTAAATTAAATAACTATAATTATTTTCTATTGAATATTAGAATATTTAATATGATTTATATTTTTAAATTTAATATTTTATTTAAATTTTAGGTTTTAGCAGTAGTCTAAGTGTTGGCTGGATGTTGCCACACCAAGGTACCTCCTTGTGAACCCTTACATGGTGAATTAAGGAATGTATCGCCTTCACCATGGTGTGTTCATTTCACCTTGTTCTCGCATTGGGAATGTGTTTATGATGTTTCAAGTGAAATGCAACATCATTGATCTGAAAGGTAGTCTAGATCTAGAGAAGAATTATAGCCCTAAGATGATGATGATGGATGACAATTTAAACATTGGTACCTATGGGGTTGTGGAACTTTAACATGATGGCAATATTAGTTCACCTATTTGAATGTGTTTTAAAGTCTTTAGGTCTAAGATTCATCTAGCTCTTTGTGATTTATGAAATTGTAGCATCCACAATTGAGACTTTGTCTTTATGTCTTCCTATCTTCCCGATGCGGTCACTTACCAAATGACCTAAGGTTTCAGATTATATTTGATGTTTAGTTATTTTCTTTAGTGTGACTTTGGTGGCTAGTAAAGCCATAGTTCAATCATGTAGATAATTGTTGATTCACATTGCAACCCAAGAGAATTCTTATGTTTAGCTTGATCATCATGTTAGCATTATCCCTAGTGGTTTCAATGATCAAAGATAGAGTAGCTATCCTAGGCACCCTGCAAGGGGCTATCACTACAAGAAAATGCCTCAATGGATCACTAGAGCATAGGTTGATCCATGAAGGAAACAAAGGCCTATCATTGTCATTTCTTGGAAAGCATTAAGAAGGAAATGGATGTTATGGAGTAGACCATTCACAAGAAAAGGTGGGAGATCCCCAATTCACATTTGGAAGCAAAATTCGTGGATTGGGTTCTAGGCACTGGTTTTTCCAGATCAAAGCACACAAATTTTTTCAAGATGATAAACATATTGACTTAATAAATCCTTCATAGCACGATTCATATAGGAAAAGGATGGCAGCAACAAACCATCATTCAGAATTTCAACCTACTTCACAAGAAATTTGATGCAACCTACAAAATAGTCTTCAATGTGGAGATTGTTGTTCTAGGAAACACAATAAACCAGAATGTCCCGGTCATTGTTGATGATCAAACACGTACACTGAAGGATACCCCATAAGACTAGATGAAGATTATGAACATGTAATCAGGATATAGAAAGAGTAACTTTCTACATAGTCTTCTGAAATATGTTTAGTCATATACAAAGTTTTCTTTATACAAATATGATTAGGCTCTATAAATACTATTAAAACCTAATATTTATGTTTTGTTTATAATAACATCAGTTCCAAGTAAATTGATAAATGTTATGAACTATCAGAAACATGCTATAACTTCAAGTCTTATTATTTTTCGAACTATTCTATACTCGGTTTTTCTAATGGAAAATTTCAAACAATTATGCATATACTATTTTAGAGTATATGAACAATGAATAGTGAGACCTTATTAGAAATAAAACTATTAACAATTTTCTATAAAATTGCACTTATTTTTTAATGGAAATAAGTAAAACACTTTTTACTTCAAAATGAATAAAAAAATTCAAAATATGAAAAATTTTGAATTTCATATTTTAAATAAAAAATAATATATAGTATATATAATAAATCGAATACAAAAATAAGTATTTTTTCAATTGCAACTTCCTATTACATAGGTTACATATAAGTCGATCATCGGAATATAAAAAATCGAATATAAAAATATAATCTTCCATTAATATATATATATATGTGTGTCTGTGTGTGTGTGGTGTTATGCCCATTAAAGTATATTGTGTATCCTATCGTTAAACTTATGAAAGTAGACATGTGAATATGTCGACATCATTCACCATATGAACATGGATACAACCTTTTCATTATTTTATAAGTCAAAGTGGAAGTATGAACATGGATACAACCTTTTCATTATTTTAAAATTCAATGTGGAAGATGGAATGAAGATACTCTTGGTTAGGGAGTTTATTCTCATGGTGATTCTAAGTGGTATCTGGAATAATATTATTAGTCCCTGCACTTTGGGTTGGTAGGAATTAATAGTAATTGTTTTTGTTTTTTTTCTGTTAAACCTGCACGCAAACTAATGAATTATTAGTCTTTTAACCTAAGTTTTGGTAAATCCATAAATTTTTGAAACTACACTTTGTGCTTTTATCCTATGTTGTAAGTTGGAGGTCTTACTTGTCCTCATATCAAGGCAAGACTTATGATAAATTTAGAGAGTTCCAATGAGTTTCAGTGTTTATTGAAGTTTATTGAACTAATGCTAGACATCAGGTCTAGCATTAATTCATAACATTAATTGTTTTCTCTCTTTAACCTTGAATGCATTTAGCCTATGTTTATGGGATTTTACTTACACGTAATATTTTGCATGACACAAAGACGTGTCCATGTGTGCACACCAAGCTCTATATTCCCTACACTGGGTTCTCTATTCCCTCCTCCTTGCCTTGAGGTTCTCTATTGTCTTCCCTGTTGTGCATGATGCTCTCTGTGAACTGCCACTATGCATGATGCTCTCCATAGGTGGTCTGCACCTCAACTTGAATTAGCTTCCTACTTCTGGGATAACACAAATTCTAGTGGTGAGTCGAAAGACGCCCGTGCGAGCAGGACGAGAAGGTGAAATCCTGTGAATGCTTGTATCTTGCACAATACTATGTTGGCTAAATTACATAAATAATATTGAAAATCTTATGAGTCTATTAACTATGTGAATCTATTCGCTTCTAAATCGAAGGTTTCCTCCTTTACTGTCAAGGAAGGCAGTCATTACAGTCTTAAATTATTTTTACATTGTGTCGGGCCTCACTTACATCAATACCACTTTGTCTCGGATTATCTGTTGTATAAAATCAATTTCTTCGAAATGTATCTTGTGGTGACCGACAGGGCGGTCGCCGAGAGGAGTATGAGGGAATTGACGTGGGAGTGGATGGAGCTCTTTATCTTTCTAGCGAACTACGCAGTCTTCGTCTTGGTCTTCTCGTTGTTGTCCATGACAATGGTTGTGTATACCATGACTTCCATCTACATGGGAAAGGAAATTTCCTACACAAGGGTTATGAGCATCGTTCCCAAGGTTTGGAAGCACCTCATGGTGACTTTCCTCTATTTTTTCATAATCGACTTTCCCTGTTACACGGCCTCCGTATGGGTTTTCCTCCTGCTCATATACACCTTGATAGTGCAGAATTTGAGTTGGGTGGTTTTTCATTTTGGCCATATTCTTATAATCATCATGTTCTTTTGTGTCCATGTGTATATAAGCATGGTGTGGCACCTTGCCTGCATTATATCTATCTTGGAGGAAAAATATGAAGCAGAGCCTTTCATGTTATGCTGGGAACATTCAGTCCTCAGCAAGAGCCGTGTACGTACGTTACAAAAGAGGAGACGACGTCGTCTGGAATTCTGGAAAGGGGTTATTATACAACCAAAACCAAGGTATCCAAATCGTCATTTGCTCTGGATGGTTTTCGTATATAATAAATTGAATCTAATTTCACGAATTTTTTTCCCATTTTTTCTTTCAATTTGTTGGCGATGATGATAGATGCTACCTAGAAATGAATTACTCCTTCGAAATCTGGAGGAATTGATGAATTTTATACAATGATTTTTATACAATGATTTTTATACAAATGACGATTTTTATAAAATTCATTGTACCTGGAAAGCAAGCACCCCATTCCCGACCGCAAGCATCCCATTCATGACCGGTTTCCTCTTCACCTCTGTCACTAATCCACAGTTATATGCCTTTGCTGCGAGCATTGTTGAGAGTTGGGTCCAATACAAAGACCACTAAAACAAGTGGGAGATTAGTAGTCATTGTGGGTTTCGCCTTACATTTACTCGTATTCATGTATTTAGATTGCATAATTCTCTTGTTTAGCCTTGGTCTGATATGTTAAGCATGTAGTCATCTTACCTTTGCACTTTGTGAGTACATATCTGTAAAAATTGAACAGAAAAAAAATAAATAAATAAATAAAATAAAATAAAATAAAAAATAACAAGTAAAGCTTGCACTACCTAGTATCAGGGGACTGTCAAACCAAATTCTCTCAATATGAAGAGTCTAATTTCTTCATAACCAATTCTGCAGGAAACTTAAAATGTGTTGTGGTAGCTAAGGTATAGAAGGTGATATCCATCTAGGTTACCATTACAATAGCAGTAAAGCTCTTTGTTCCCTTATTAGGGTCCCTTACTGTAGAAACTATTACTGGTATTTCCCTGGTGTGGTGTGCGTGAGTTGTGGAGGAGAAGGTGGTCTTTAGTCTATTCCTACACATGCCATAGTAGGAAAGAACATAAACACATATTTTCTATTATTGGAGGAGGCTTTACCATTATGTTTTTTTCTATGACTGGAAGAGGGTTTTCACTTTTTGTGTGGTCAATGGCTCTGCTCCCCTTCTTTACCACTCTCCATCTTACTACTCTCACCCGGAGAGCCCCAAATCCTTACACATAAACACTCTACAAGGCCGCAAGCACAAAATTCAGGATCAAGCATATTATATGTGGGCATCCCCTAATACTTTATCATTGAGAATGACCAGGTTTTGTTTGACAGGGCTGGAACATCAATTTCTATGAGTTCTCCTCTTCCCGTCATAATTCCCTGTTAAATCTGAAATAGTGCTCAACATACAGGTAGGCACTCGGGATACAGCTGACAGGCCAAGGCATGACCGTGTGTGAACCAAGTATAGTAATATTATATTACTTTATTAACAAGTGTCTATCCTAAAGTTGTGTGAACCAAGTATAATAATATTATATTACTTTATTAACAAGCGTTTTAATTTTTTTGATGTTACTTTTGGCATATAATGATGGAAAAGGTTGCCAAGTGTGGGATTTTTTTCCATGCCGGCCCTTCATACGTTTACAAGCTCCCCATAGCCACAACCTCTTATATCTGGTCTAACTCTAGCTGGGTAGAAAGACTGACTCTAGGAAAGACGAGCCCTCTCTCTAACAATCTGGAGCCTTTTTGTATACCCTTATACAGGAGATCACTGAGCTTATCGTGTCAAAGTATGCCATTACTAGTTAAAAAACACAATAGTCTTTTTTGTCTTTCTCCTTTATGAGTAAGCACACTAATTTCTCTTACCATGCCTCTATATTAGTGGTATTGAGTAGATATTTAAGGAAACATGCAGTTGTTCGTATTTCATTTTATTCTTCAAAGCCTTAGAAAGCACTCACTGAGTTACTTATGAAATCTCAAATCTCTCTAGACGCCGAGAATTTTCTATGTGTTCAGGCCAGATTGTAGGAAGTGGGTGATACTTGTATTTCTATGAGAATCTCTACGACACCTAATACTAATAGAAGCACCCAAAGGAAATAAAATTGCTTTTTCATTTTAACAATTCATATGATCTCCACTTGAAAATTCGTGTAAAAGTTGATAATTCTACTTTCTAATAGAGTCATGAGTTATGTTGATCTGGAATATAATTCCATAATCCAATTTGGTTATTAAATAAATGGTACTTCCGATTTACAAACGAAGATCTTTCGTGATTGGAGGTTATTTCTCGTCGATTCTTCCCTCCGTCCACCCCTCCCCCCCCCCCCTCTCCATTGTCAGGCGAGCTCCTTCGTTCTTTTATTTTATCTTGGGAATATCATTAGGAATGTAATGCATTCTTTTTTATACAGTACAGTAGATTGAACACCAACCCAATCTCGATGAAAATAAAAATAAAAATAAAACTACAAGCAACTACTAAAACTACAAGAACCTCTATTCCTGATGTGAACAACTGCTTTCTACATCCTTGGATCATAAACAAAACTACACCCCGACCGCTTTCAGTTAAGTATAGTTCTATAAATATTCTATAATTATATAAACAAATATAACAAGCCAACGGATAACACAAGGGGGGGCATTAAAAGAGAAGTGGATAACACATTGCTCAATCAAGCTACTGGATAACACATTGCAGCTCAATCAAGCTCCTCTACCTTCTCGGCAGGGACTTGTTGCTCTGCAACTCCCCTTGTTTTTATTATAATTTATTTTTTGACAATGATTTACATAGATATAATAAATTTGTAATATGTAAAAATGAAAGAGAAAATATATATAAAATAGAAAAGTGAAATATATCAATAAGATTATTTTTATTAAGAAGATTTAGAAGTTTATCTTCATAATTAAAAAAAAAATCAAACTACCTCTTGAATGGAGTGCTAAAGTATGGGGTCATGAAAACATTTTCTTGTTGTCAGGTTTCCAACTCACCATGTAGTATTGAAGGTAATTGTGGCATAGAGGGGGTCATTAATGGTGAGAAAGGAGAGGAAGATAGGATATGCAAGGTGGAGTATGAGCCCTGTCCCACCAATTTGTGAAATAATGTGAGGGTACCGAGGGAGGATTACTCTACATTCGGCATGGGGAAGAAATTCATCTTGGTGGTGTACCAAGAGTAGCTTTCATGGTGTGAAAGTGATGAAGAAGAGAACACTAGTGCACAGAGTGAGGAGATACCCAACAAGGGAGGAGGGATATAAGATTCACAAGATAATTTAAATCTCAAATCGATGGAGCAGGCCGGAGAAGGATGAGGAGGCTTAGAGAGATGAGTTTCACCTGAATCCTCTAGTGGACTACGCCAAATGAGCTATAGGTAACCCATTCTTCTTTCTATGGTTTCTCAAGTTGTTTCATATCATTTGGCTTTCAGAATGAAGTTGGGGGGTCAATTATGTTAACTATGATACCCATGTTTCCCCCAACGTGTAAATATAATTATGTTATTGCTAAGAGACTACGGAAAAATCTATCATGTGTGTATTTTGGAAACTGATGAACCTTTACTAAAGAAGGTAATGCAAATATTTATGTTATTAAATAATAATAATAAATGAAATTGTTGAATAATTGTTGAGGGTGTTGCCAATACATATTATGATGCATGAGAGGGAATGGTGAGGGGAACCAGTAGTGGTTGAGATGACCCCTACCAGGTCAGTACTCAACTGGATTTAAAATGATCAAACCCAGAATAGTCCTATGTCCTAGAGAATTTATTTACCAGTCAAGATGGTAGTTGAAAATTCTTCCTCATAAATCAATGAGAGAATGGGCACACTACCCATCTGGAAATTTCTTATTTGTCCAATGAATTGGGGGATTTTACCCACTAAATATTGTTGGAGAAGGAAAGAAAAAGAGGAAAATTGTGGTTAGAGGGTAGAGGATGCATATGAATGGGTGTGGGTACCATTTCTGAAGAGGAAGAGTGTGTGAATCTCTCTTGTTTTGAAGAGAACTGAGAAAATAAATTGTTTTGGGTACATGAATTGTTGGGCAGTGTTTTTTAATCAAGCTAATAAACGGGGATGTAGAGAATTTGAGTGATTGAGTGAGCAATTACAGCAAGCCCCCTTTCTTGGTGGATAGAATATTGGGCTTTCACTTGTGGGAGAAGGACAGTAACCTTCATCCCTTGTTGTTTGTTGAACACAAGAAGAATTTCCTCGCATGGCATCATACTCCAGCTAGTGGGTGGCCAGCTGTGAAATACACCAAGAGCAGTTGTGCCTATGGTTGGGTGGAAAATGGTATACTCTTCAACAGTTACAACTCTTTTCATATTCTAAAAAAGTATTTATTTGCCAAACCTCTGCAAGGTTAAGTTTAGAAATATTGTAGAATGTGTTTCAAAGCAATGTAAATTCAATTTTCCATTAAAAGTGGCCTAAGAAACTTAGGTGAAATTGTGAGAATGTTACAATTGAATTTCATTTTGATTTAAAACCTCACTTTTTGAATATCTTTGTTTGTAAAAGAGATTTTTGGGAGTGAATGTTGATGTTGATTAGTTTTACAGTCCATCTTAGGTGCTAATGGGGATGATTGAACAATTAGAACCTCTACAAAACCTTTGAGAAAGAAAGAGGCTAATTTTTGCATAAGAATGTTTTTTTTATTTTAAGTTTTTCCTGAAGCTTCTATACCAGAAAATTTAAAGGATAACTAATATCACTAATATAGTTTGACCTTAGGAAAATAACACTAATTTAAAAGATAGTTTGACCTTAGGAAAATAACACTAATTTAAAAGATAGTTTGACCTTAGGAAAATAACACTAATATTGAAGAAAGGGTAACTATTCCAAAATAAAGAATGAGAAATGAGAATTTAAGTTCTTAATTGGAAATAAAATGAAATTTAGAATTTAATGCATTGTGATTAATTAAGCTTCATTTGAATTTGGTAAGAGAATAAATTTTACCAAGAATTACATAGTAAATTTGATGTCCAAAGGGGAAATATTTGGAAACAATAACTACTCCCTGAAAATAGCAAAGAGATGCATGTAAATAGGATATTACTAATTTATGGTAAAAACATAGTTTTACCATGTAGGATTTTATTTCCAAGAATCTAGAAAGGAATTTAAACAAATAATTTGTCTAAGTTTATATATGCAAATGTGTAATTCTATGTTTCCTGAACAAGGTTGAATGAATGGTAAAGTTTGGTAACTCCTAGTAAATTCCCAACTTTACCAACTAATATTCTAATATTGGAATAATAAGGCTTGGAACTATTATATCACAAACTATAAATCCTTTCCTGGTGCATGAGTAATGGGACTGTGCAAAAGTTTAAACTGTGTTAATTTTTCCTAGATTTCCTAGGGATTTATCGTTAAGGTATTTTAATTATGAGAAATCTAATGCTTGGAATCCTTTTATCTTTCGGAGTTGACTGACGAAGGTTGGATATGGGAGCACAAAAATAAAGTCCAAACCTTTCAGAGCGATGTATTGAGTGTTGAAAGGATTATAAAATTTAATATTAAATTCAACCCTTTCGGAGTCTAGCCATCAGAATAAAGGGAAGGGGGCGTTTGAATGAAGTGCAAAACTCTCGAAGCGATAGCTTGATTGTTATAAGATTATAAATATATTTTATAATATTAAATCGTGCTCTTCTATAATTGGTTTTCGAACAGACAAGACGAGCACGCATAAATAAACTCTGAAGGGTTCGGAGCATGATAGTCGGGGTATTAAAAGGTTCCATGTATATTTTATAATAAATTAAATTATGCTCTTTCGTAATTGGTTGTTGGACAAACGAGAGGAGCACATAATATTAAACTCTGAAGGTTACAGAGCATGATAGTCGGGGTATTAAAAGGTCCCACATATATTTTATAATATTAAATTATACTCTTTTGTAATTGGTTGTCAATTGAACGAGAGGAGCATGCATGATTAAACTCCGAAGATTTCAGAATAAGATGGATTGAATATTATAAGGTTATAAAATATATAATATTGCACGTGAAGGGAGTCTAAAAAACCTGAGATAATATATAATATTAAATATATTTTAATTCATTTTATTTCCCTATATATATATATATGTGTGTGTGTGTGTGTGAAGATTTCGGTGCGAAGTTATAAGCCATGGTTTGTGATTTATATGTTAATCAAGGTTAATAAACCTAAGTGTATTATAGTTTAATTAATTATATTAATATAATATAATTATGTTATAATATAGTTAATTAAATTATAATACAATCATTATAAGGGTGATATTTAAATTAACACCAAAAACCATTTTGGGACGTGGACTTCCCGAAGTAAAAGAAAGATTAATTTTTTGTTGTTACCGGGTAGGTAAACTCAACTAAGTCAAAATCGAATAATGATTAGGATTTTAAATTAAATAAGGGTTAATTATCACTAATAAGGATTAAACAAAGAAGATGTACAAAGTGGGGTTTTGATGTATTATGGAATAATTAATCCAAAATATTTATAAGAATGGCCAAGGTGGATCTGGATTGGTGGATCTGGATCGTTGGATCCAATGAATAGTTCTTAGGCATGATCGAAGGTTTGAAAGCGATGAATAGAAGAGGGAATCTGACGACAGGAGGTCCGAGAATTGTTAAACCTATCAGAGTGAGTGTATTCATAGTGGTCAATTTGGAGTGGTCAGTGGGACCAAGACCGGAATAATCTGATAGTGAGGAGTTCCAAGAACAAAGGTGAGTGTATTCATAGTGGTCGATTTGGAGTAGTCAGTGGAACCAAGACCGGAATACTCTGATAGGGAGGAGTTCCAAGAACAAAGGTGAATCGTCGATTAAGAATGGGAAATTTGTATTCTCATCTGTTAATCGAGGCGGATCCCACTAGAGAGGCTAATCCAAAATTCGACAAATGGTTATCCATCTATCGAGTAGAAGTTCTGAGGAATTTGTCACTATTGAACTGGGTTATCCAAGAACCGTTAGGGAGACCTTTGGAGAATGAGGAAACCAAGTCTTTAAAAGGTTATGACCTTGATCCAAGTGGATATTTTTGGCCACCCACCTATTCCAATTGGCTCCTCTTGACAGTTTTTAGTTCAACACATTATTTTGTACTTCTTTGTAATTATGAGTTCTACACTTATGGGGTTGTCTAAAAACCTACACATCTAGCAGGTGGATATTGGTGGCCTCCCACTTAATCCAACTGGATTATTTTGTATGTTTTCATGTCATCACATCTTATTGTATTTCCAGGGCCATTTTGGGGCCCTAAACAATGATTTTTTAGCTCGCCACAGTCAAACTATAAGCGGAGTCAAAGTTTAATGGCGTAATGTGTATTTCTTGAAAATACCTTTCCAATGGGATATCACGCACCTAAAACGGAGGTCGTATGAAAAAGTTATGACTCTAGGAAGTTGAGGTGCCAACTTACCCATAGGGGCCCACATAACTTTTGGTGTTTCATCTCCTAGGGTTAGGTTTTTGGATGTCTAGGGTTTTGGAATTCATGAGTAATGTTAAAAAGGCCTTTGGAGCCTCATTGTAACTATTCTACTTAGACAGATGTGTGTAGCAGCCACATATCTTCTCATAGATATCTACCACCATTCGAGCAAGTGTTTTAGTTCTGCAGTTTTACAGTTTCAACGTATTTCATTTATTCAATAGAAGATATTGTTCATTGGATATATTTGTTGTTATTCATATCTCTATGTTTATTTTATTCAGTATGTTAATCAGTTCGTTCCTCTCCTAAATCTGTATCATTGGTATCAAAGTGGTCTGCTCTTCATTTATTTTTCTTAGTGCATGTCCCCGACAAGATCTGGGTACAAGAAGTTGGGACTCGAACCAATCGATTCGTTGCAATATCGGTCGCACCGAGACCGACAAAAACCCATGGGAGATTAAAAGAAAGATGGTGGAGTAGGAGATCCTTTTAAAATGTTGCTCGAGGAATCCCTTACATGACAAAGGAACGAAATTATGGACAACTTTACGCATATCCTTCGACGGTTGCCCACAGGAGAAGCATCTTCATCAAGTGGCCATGCAACCCCCTTCAAGGTATAGGTAAATTTTGATATTCCATTATTTGAAGGACTGATAGATGCGGATGCTATAGATAAATAGTTGAATCTGATCGAAGGGTATTTTTTGGTCCACAGTTTTTTCGATAGGGAAAATATTACTTTTGCACTCCTCAAGGTCATCCCCCATGTTAAGGACTAGTGGGACACTTACTCTAAACAAAGGGCCATAAAGGAATCTTCAATATTTGTGGTTGCCCCTACATGGGATTCCTTCCGGGATGCCATTAAAGAACAATACTACCCTGTTGGAAGTTACAAGGGCCAGTACACCAAATGGACCACCCTGCATCAAGAAAGGGACCAGACAGTACCAGCTTTCACCAATATTTTCCATACCCTACGCACCAAATTGGGTATCAAAGACTCTGAGCCACATCTAGTGCTCAAATACCGTGGTTGTTTTCATAGATACATTCAAACATAGATGGATTTTTTGGACATCACCTCATTAGGTACGGCTTATAGATATGTTGTCAAGATCGAGCAGAAATTTAAGTAGAAGAGGCAAGAGTTTGGATCTACAAACTCCTCATAGCTGAAGCAGGGAAAATGTGGCCCCGACCCACACAACAAGGGACAAAGAAAAGATGTCCATTCTCAGGACAACCAGTCCAATAAGGGAGATGATAAGACAAAGAAGGACACGGGAAAATGGTGTGAATACCATAAAATCCCTTGGCACAACACTGAAGAATGTCGCTCCAAGAAGTCACTTGTGGCCGAGCTGAAGGCTTCCAAGTCAGAGGTCGATTTTGACTCTGAATCAAATCCATAAGGAGGGAAGCGTATTATTGATGTTGAACCTAGTGCCACTGTCACTACCACCAAAGTCCAGCCAAGCGAACCAGAAGAACCAGAGGAAGGGGAATGCCTCTTTCACTTATAGATGTGGGTAAAGGGGGATCCACTTCATTTAATTATTGATAGTGATAATCAAAAGAACATGATCTCAACAGAGGTCGTCAAGTGTTTGGACATGCTTATGACACCGTACCTGCATCCCTACACCATCATATGGATTCACCAAGGAAAATATCTTTGTGCCATCCAACAGTTTTGTCTTCCCTACAGTATCAAGCCTTTCAAAGACAAGGTATTGTGTGATATTTTTCCCCTTGAATTTTTTTATGTTCTTTTAGGAAAACCATATTTGTGGAAGCGTCATGTTGTGTATGATTCTAGACCCTGCAGTGTTATTATTACTTTGGGTAGAAAATTGTACAGGATACTAGAGGTAGCGCCGCTTACTTCTATTTCTTTAATCTATGCTAAGCAATGCAGTAAGGTCATTTTACAAACTAGGAAGTTCATATTCTTTGTGATCTATGCTCACAGTAAGTAGAAGTTCACCCCCACATTTGTGGCCTCTACACAGAGCCTCTTTTGGCAGCATAAGCAAGTGGACGGGATCATGGAATAGTACATAGACATATTCTCCTCACCCACTGAGGTACTGATGTAATGCCAAGTCAAGCATCCAATTGTTCTAACACCCATTGCACCTCTGCCTAATGGACCAGACTATCGTCACTTTGCTGATGGAAAATGACGAAATCAAGCATCAAATCCATGAGCTTATTCAAAAGGGGCACATCAGACCCAACTCCTCCCCTTGCAGAAGCCCAATTGTATTGGTGCAGAAGAAGGATGGGACATGGTGACTCTACATTGATTACATAGCATTAAACAAAATCATAGTCGAGAACCAGTACCCAATTCCCAGGATTGATGACCTTCTTGGCCAACTCAAGGGGGGGAAATTCTTCAACAAGATTGACCTAAATTTTGGCTACCAATAGGTTCCCATTGAACCAACTGATGTATGGAAGACAAGTTTCAAATCTAAATAAGGTATCTTTGAATGGTTGGTCATGCCCTTTGGCTTAACAAATGCACCAACCACTTTCATGAGGTTGATGGATGATGTATTGAGACGCTTCACCAACTCTTTTGTGGTGGTATATGTGGATGACATCCTCATCTTCAACAGAACTTGGGAGGAGCACATGCGGCATATTCAACAGGTTTTGAGCACTCTGTGGTAGTACAAGCTATATTCCAACTTGGAAAAATGTTCCTTTGGCATGAAAAGGGTCCAATACTTGGGATACATTGTTGATGAGAATGGGGTACATGTTGATCCTGCTAAGATCTAAGTCATCCACGACTGGCGAGCCCCGACCACACTAACTGATCTTCAAAGCTTCTTGGGACTGGTCAACTTCTACCAATGGTTCATGTTGGGATTCTCCCATATTTCATAGGCCCTCAACCATGTGACCAGGGGCGGTGGTAGGGAAAATTTCATGTGGGGAAAGGAAAAACAACGAGCATTTGATGATCTGAAGCATCACTAGTGCTCAGCTCCAATACTCTCCTTTCACGATATGCAACAAGCGTTCAAGATTGAGACTAATGCATATGACTATGTTGTAGGAACAATTGTCACTCAGCATGGTCATCTAGTGGCATACCATAGTGAGACACTCTCAGATACTGTCCATAAATATCCCACCTATGATAAGGAAATGTATTCCATTGTACAAGCTTGTCGTCAATGGAAACATTACATTCTGGGAAAGGAGACGATCATCCACACTAATCACAAGCCTCTGCATTTCATACAAACACAGGGGAAGTTTTAGAATGAACGTTGTCAGAAGTGGTCCAGCTACGTGCAACAGTTCCATCTCAACATCAAGTATAAGACAGGGAGAACAAATTGTGTCAGTGACTACCTCAATCGACCTCTCGTGGTTGCACTCACCACTGTACTCCATTCTCATGGACATGAGGCATCTGAGTGGCCCTAACTTTATCAGCAAGATCCAGACTTCGCCACCACCTATCATCTCTTGGGTACAGGCACGACTGTTACCAATTTTCACTTTCAAGGTAGGCTATTATGCCATATGGGCCATCTTTGTGTTCCTACAAGCGAGCGTGCAAAGATGATTTGGGAATCCCACTACAGTCGGATGGTAGGACATTTTGGTGTGGAGAAAACTGTGGTCGTTCTCCAGAAACATTTTTATTGTCCAAAACTTCGACAAGACATCAGCAAGTATATCAGATATTGCACTGCATGTGCCATTGCCAAGCCAACCATCAAGAAGAAATGATTATACACTCCTCTTCCTACCCTCGAGAATCCTTGGGAATCCATCTCGATGGATTACATTTATAACCTTTCGTCCACCAAGCAAGGCAATGATTATGTATTTATGGTCGTTGATCGGTTTTCGAAGATGGTCATTCTCACAGCCTGCAATAAGAACATCACAGTGGCAGATACTGCCAATCTATTCTTTGAACGAGTGTGGGTCCATTTTGGGATACCACAAACCATCATCTCTGACTAGGATAGAAAGTTCCACAACACATTTTTATCGAGTCTTTGGTCACTGTTGGACACCAAGATCACTAAATCCACTTCTTTCCACCCCCAAACGGATGGCCAAACAAAGGTATTCAATCAGATGATTGTGCACATCCTGCGCATGTACAACTCTAAGCATCTACACACATGGGATGAGAGTATCCCCTATGTTCAACACAGTTACAACAGGGATCTACATAGCTCCATCGACCATATCCCATTTCAGGTGGGACTGGGATTCCAACCCTTGGGTCCCATTGATGTTGCACTACCTCTTGCAACCACACAAACAGACTCTTCCCATGTTCAATCTGAGACTAAAAAGCCAGCAGATTCATTGAGTGGAATCATCCCATCCGCCAACAGGTCCATGATATTTTGCAGAAATCCAATGCTAAGTACAAGCAACGTCATGATCAACACAGGGTACCGCACTAGTTTCAGGTTAGAGACAAGGTTTGGTTACATTTGCAGAAGGAGCGTCTTACAGGGCCCCATCAGAAGCTCCACCCACTTCGCTATGGGACTTACACCATCATCAATAATATGGGTAGCAATGTTTTAGAACTCAACACTCCACCCTTCCTTGGATTGTACCCAACGTTCAATGTGGACCTCCTTCGGACATATTTTCCACCATTATTGGACACCTCAAAGATCGCAGAACAACTGACACCAAAAAATATCAACCCTAAATGCATGGAACAGGAATCCACCGATCAAATAGTGGACACACAGGTCAAGGGCACTCACTAGCAAAGGATCCAACTTTATTGGGTTGTCAAGGCAAGGCAGCTCCTCCACCAAGGAAAGTGTCTCACTCGGGGCCAAATTCAGTAGAAGTTACCTCACCTTATGGGGGAACTCAATGCAATGGAGACCATTTCTTCCTAAAGGGGAAGGACTGATCCAGGTGGATATTGGTGGCCACCCACCTATTCCAAGTGGCTCCTCTTGATAGTTTTTAGTTCAGCACGTTCTTTTGTACTTCTTTGTAATTGTGGGTTCTACACTTTCGGGGTTGTCTGAAGCCCTACACATATTCCAGGTGGATACTGGTGGCCTCCTACTTAATCCAACTAGCTTATTTTTTATGTTTTCATGTCAGTACATCTTGTTGTACTTCCAGGGTCGTTTTGGGGCCCTAAACTATTTTTTTTTGGCTGGCCATAGTGAAACTGTAGACAAATTCAAAGTTTGATAGCGTAATACGTAGTTCTCGAAATGACCTTTCCAATGGGCTATCACGCGCCTAAAATGAATTTTGTATGCAAAAGTTACGACCCTGGGAAGTTGAGGTACCAACTTACCTATAGGGGCCCACATAAATTTTGGTGTTTCGTCTCCTAGGGTTAGGTTTTTGGATGTATAGGGTTTTGGCATTCACTATTAATGTTAAAAATGCCTCTAGAGCCTCACTGTAATTATTTGTCTCAGAAGGATGCGCATAGCAACCACATCTCTTCTAAGAGATAGCTACCACCATTCGAGCAAGTGTTTTAGTTCTGCATTTTTACAATTTCATCCTATTTCATTTATTCAATAGAAGATATTGTTCATTGGATATCTGTGTTTTTCTTCATATCTATGTGTTTATCATATTTAGTATGTTAATCAGTTCATTCTTCTCCTAAATTCGGATCAGACCTTCAATCTAGAGCTCAAATTTGGGCATAGTTATAATCATCGAAAAGCTCGTGACAAGTTGAAGACATTGATTCCCTTGAGAAGAGACTTACAGGTGGTTAAGGAAAAAGTGAATTTTTAATACCCCATCCCTTAAAAAGGTACTTAGAGGATTGGGTGTCTTACAGAGCGGTATCAAAGAAATTAACAACACTTGGCCTGCTTGGCCTCGTGAAAGAGTCGTAGAAATTTTATTAGAGAAACTTTTGAAGGGGATGTCACCCTATCCTACCCTCTCCATAAGAGCTTATTTAAACTTTACTATTGAAAGCATGGATGGGACATTCTGCTATTTTTACATGTTTTAAATTTGAGTTGTATGTTTTTGTTATATGATAAATCATGAAGTTGATTTCACCTTGCAAAATTACTTTGTGTTCATAAATTAGTGGATAATTAACTAACAAAAAATTATGTTATCAGTACTTAAACAGTTAGTGGACAACAAGGAAAAATACAGCATAAAGAATGGTGACACATCATGAGATGGGAGAAATCTCCCATAATAGAGAAGAAGAGTCTGGTGAAAGGAGAGTGGTAGAAACCCCTCCAAATTTGGATGAAATTTTAAGAAGCTTCATGACAGAATTACAAAGATTTAAAGTAAACAATGAGAGGCTTATAAAAGAACAAGAAAAGAAAATTGAAATAAATAAAGTTTTTTTGCAAATTCTGACAGACATACAGAGGCGGTTGCAGCATGGGTCGACAGCCAGTAATGTGGATAGACATTAGTCCAAGAAAACCCAGAGTCCACGTAAGATACAAAAACATGGCCTTGAAAGTAGCAACACAAGAAGAAGCACCTCAAAGAATTCCCAACATGGATCCAAGAGGCATGATGCCATCAAGGATTCATATGAAGAAACCTCTGTTGAGGGAACTTACAACTCCAAGGAATTGTCCATCGATGAGACTAGTTCACATTCTCAAAGGAGAAGAAAGACGAGGAAACATTCCAAGAGACATGATCCTGAAGAGTTTAAGAAAGCCAAAGCACCCACTTTTTATGGAGAAATTAAAAGGGGGAAGAAGAAGAAGTTTGGTTGCTTGGCTTAAAGAAGTACTTCAGATTCCATGACTACTCTAAAAATTTGAAGGCTCGAATAGCCATTTTCAACTTGAATGAAAAGGCTTATGTCTAGTGGGAGGACCTTATAAATGTGAAAGGAATTCACGAGAAGGAGTTGTCATGGAAACAATTTGAGAAATATTTTAAGAAGAAGTACATGTATGAAAGGTACTATGATGAAAAGACTAAGGATTTCTATGAACTCAAGGTAGGACAACTCACCATTGATGAATATATCAACAATTTCCTTGAGTTGATGAGGTATGTGCCATACATAAAGGATGAAAAGGTGAAGATGCAACGATTTAGTAGTGAGTTTCCTCAATCCTTCCGGGACATAATTGAGTTCGATGAACCTAAGAATTTAGAAGACACTATTTGGAAGGCAAGGTAATGCTATGAGCAATTCAAGAACAAGGTAGAACCACATAAGGATTGGGAGAAGAAAAGTAAATTGGAATTCAAGAACAAAGGGTTTAAATCCTCAAGATTTAAGAATCATGGGAAAATATCTAAGATGAACCTTCCTACTAAGAGTGTGTATCAACAAAATTTTCCATCTCAAAATGGAAATAAACCTTTTGGATCATCCCCGAAAAATATTGATAATAGAAAGACAGAACCATTGAAATGTTGGGGATGTGGAGAAGAATTTTTTCTAAGGGATTGCCTACATATGCAACAAGATAGTGGGAGGTTCTATAACATCTAGGAAGCTACTACAGTCAATGATGTGGCTAGGAACATGCCACAAATTTATGCATCCCTGGATAATAGACAAGTTGACCACCAAGCTTCAGTGGTGGAGATGGAAGGTATGATTTCCATTTTAATTGACCTTGGTTCTAATTTGAGTTATGCTTCCCCTCAAACTGTTGAGAAATGTAAATTTAATCAAGTAAAACATGCTAAAACATTGTTGGTACAACTAGCCACTGAAACAAAAAGAAAGGTAACGGAGGTCATACTAGCATGCCAATTCATTATGAATGGGTTGTCTACCCAAGCAACCCTAAACATAAACCCTTTATGATCTTATGACATGTTGATTGACATGGGATGGTTGGCTGACCATAAATCCAAGTTGGATTGTTACAATAAAACATTAGAGTGTGAAGATTAGAAGGCAATAAAACGATCCTACAAGAAATTCAAAAGCATGTCTCAATGAGACAAATATCATCCTTTCAAGTGAATAAGTATTGCAGAACAGGATATCCTTTGTATTCAATACAAGTATTGAACTCTGTTGAGGACAATAAACCAAGCCTAGAGGACCATCCTATTTTGAGAGAGTATAAAGATGTGTTTCCAGAAGAGGTACTAGGTATACCTCCAAGAAGAGACATTGATTTCTCAATAGAACTTGTACTGAGAGCAGTGCAAATGTATAGAGTGCCTTATAGAATGAGTACACCAGAGCTAGTTAAGCTCAAACTACAGTTGAAGGAGATGTTGGAAAAATGTTACATTTGTCCTAGTGTGTACCCTTGGGGAGAACCAACCTTATTTGTGAAGAAGAAATATGGTGCACTCAGGTTGTGCATAGACTACAAGCAACTCAACAATATGACAATTAAGAGTAAGTATCCCTTGTCGAGAATTGATGACTTATTTGAGAAATTAAGAGGTGCTACAATTTTCTCCAAGATTGACTTGAGGTTTGCATACCATCAAGTCTGGATTAAGGATTAATACATCCACAAAACAAACTTTAGGATGAGATATGGGCACTATGATATTGTGGTGGTGCCATTTGGGCTTACAAATGCACCAAACACCTTTATCTGCTTAATGAATAATGTGCTCAGCAAGTTCTTGGAAACATTTGTGTTGGTTTCCATATATGACATCCTAATCTATTATAAGAATGGAAAAGAGCATGAAGAGAACCTCAAGTTAGTGCTTCAAGTGCTGAGAGAGCATAAGCTCTATGCAAAGTTTAGTAAGTGTGACTTTTTCCAAAAACAAGTGCATTACTTAGGCCATGTCATCACTGAGGAAGGATTGGGAGTTGATCCTAACAAGATCAAATCCACTATGGATTTTCCTACACAAAAATAAGTATATGATATCATATCCTTTATGGGCCTAGCAAGCTACTATAGAAGGTTCATAAAGGAGTTTTCCAAGATTGTTTATCCAATCACCTCCCTACATAAAAAGGGAGTTAAATTTGTTTGGTCAACAGACTTTGAAGAGAGTTTTCAACAACTAAAACACCTTTTAACCAATGGAGTTGTGCTAAAAATTGCAAACCCAAACAAGGACCTCCTTGTGTGTACAGATGCTTTCAAATAAGGATTCGTAGGAATCCTCATACAAGAAGGTCATGTGATTTTTTACGAATCTAGAAAATTAAATGTGCATGAAGCAAATTATGTGAAACATGACTTGGAATTGACTTCCATAGTGCATGCTTTAAAAATGTGGAGGCATTACCTCCTAGGTAGAATATTTGTACTTATGACAGACCATAGTGGGCCGAGATATTTGTTTGACCATCCCAAACTCAATGTTAAGCAAGCTAGGTGGATTGCTCTCCTTAGTGAATTTGATTTTGAAATCAAACACATTAAGGGAAAATAAAATAGGGTGGTTGGTGCCCTTATTAGAAGCATGAAAGTGATTCACTTGGCAGTTTTAAGCACCTGTGAATCAGACATCAAGGAAAGGGTTAAAAGTGTGCAAGAAAAGAAATGCTATTTTCAAAATTGTAAAGGCATGTCTAGAGAAAGATCCTGCATGGCTGAAGTATGAGGGAAATAAATTGTTGAATGATGGCTTGCTAACCTACAAAGGTTAGTTTTATATCCCAAATGGTGACGACTTGAAGAGGTTCATCATGGATGAACTATATAAAATACCATATACTAACCATCATGGTTATCCAAAAATGATCACAGCCACTAAGAAATTGTTTTATTGGCTAGGAATGAAAAAGGACATAGCTAACTACTTAGCTAAATGTTTAGAATGTCAGCAGGTTAAGGTGGAGCACAAGCACCCAACGGGGCTGTTGCAGCCCCTACCAATTACATAATGGAAATAGGAAACCATCTCCATGGATTTTATCACGGGATTTCCTAAATCAACCAAGCAGAATGATGCCATTATGGTAGTTGTGGATAAGTTGAGAAAGTTTTCTCACTCTACCCTGTAAAATCAACTTGCAAGGCAACATATATTGCCAATATTTTCATGAAAGAAATATTTAGGATACCTGGTATACCCAAGGAAATCATATTAGACAGAGATGTAAAATTTACTTTAAATTTTTGGAAGTCTTTGTTTGCTAGTTTTGGGACTAAATTATTATTTAGTACAACCTACCACCCTCAAATTGATGGGCAGATAGAGAGGGTAAACCAAGTATTAGAGGACATTTTAAGGATGCATGTGATGCATCAACCCAAGAAATGGGAAGAATTCCTACCACCGATAGAATTTTCCTACAACAATGGCTATAAAAAATCCTTGAAAATGAGTCCTTTTGAGGCTCTCTATGGTAGACAATGCAATATTCCAATAAGTTGGGACAACCTAGTGGAAAAGATTACACTTGGCCTAGATATGTTAAAATAAATGGAACAACAAGTAATTCTAATAAAACAAAATCTAAAAATAGCTCAGGACAGACAAAAGAGTTATGCAAACAGAAATAAGACTCCTAAAGATTTCAAAGTAGGAGATCATGTGTATTTCTGAATTAGGCCCAGAAGAAGTTCCTCGAGAATGGGAACTTGTGCCAAGATGGCACTTAGGTTTTGTGGAATACAAAAGTTTTTCATTGTTACCGGGAAGGTAAACTCAACTAAGTCAAAATGTAATAATGATTAGGATTTTAAATTAAATAAGGGTTAATTAACACTAATAAGGATTAAACAAAGAAGATATCCAAAGTGGGGTTTTGATGTATTATGGAATAATTAATCCAAAAGATTATTAAGAATGGCCAAGGTGGATCTGGATCATTGGATCCAACAAATATTTCTTCAACATGATCAGAGTTTTGAAAGGGTCGAGTAGAAGAGGGAGTCTGACGACAGGAGGTCCTTGGATCGTTAAACCTATTGGAGTGAGTGTATTTGGAGTGGTAGATTTGGACTAGTCAGTGGGACCATGGTCAGAATACTCCGATAGGGAGGAGTTCCTCGAATAAAGGTGAATTGTCAATTAAGAATGGGAAATAGTTAATCTCATATGTTAATCAAGGACGTGGATCCCACTGGAGAGGCTAATCCAGAATTCGACAAATGGTTATCCATCGATCGAGTAGAATTTTTGAGGAAGTTGTCATTATTGAACTGGGTTATCCAAGAAATATTAGGGATATATTTGGCCAATGAGGACCCCGAGACTTTAAAATTTTATGACCTTCAATATAGAGCTTGAATTTGGGAATAGTTATAGTCGTCGAAAATCTCGTGACAAGTTGAAGATATTGATGCCCTTGAGAAGAGACTTAGAGGTGGTTAAGGACAAAGTGAAATTTTAATACCCGATCCCTTAAAAATGTGCTTAGGGGGTTGGGTGTCTTACATTAACGCTCTGCATGGGTCGGTACTATGGCCACTATACTCTGGGAGAGGAATACATAATAGGGTTCATGTGTTATGTGGTGACAATCTCACCCCTACCCTAGTGAACTGACCAAAATACCCTCTCACACAACTTGTGAATCTGTCTAACCCTTATTCAATCCCATTTGTCCCCAATATGATGAAAATAAATGATGTTATGGCAGGGGGAGGTAGCTTGGGACCCAAGATACATTACCTAGGCTAAGAAATAAGTCATTGATGGTAAGAGGTTCTTCCACTCTAGGTTCATTGATTCTACTAAAACTAAACTGGAAGAGATGAAAAACACACTGAAAGAAAGAAGACAAAATCAATCCAATGAACATATTCAAGAGTATCTTGAGGGATGGGTCTAGGACCCAATTCACTCTCAAACCTGAGAAAAAAATTTATTTTGAATTATCGAAACATACTAGCTAGTGAAATCTCTTATATCCCAAGCCTTGGAAGAAATATATTTACAACAACAAAACATCCTCCATAGCATTAAGTTGCTAGATGGAAAATTTGAGGCAGTTTTCAAAGTAGTTTTTGGGATAAGAATCGTGGTTTCATAGGTCAAAGAGGAAACTGAGGGCATGAGTCTCAAGGAGGTTTCTTGTGCTAGGCAGTGACAGTCTCACCCCTACCCTAGTGAACTAACCAAAATACCCTCTCATGCAACTTGTGAATATGTCTAACCCTTATTCACACCTATTTGTCCCCAATATGATGAAAATTAATGGTTTTATGGAAAGGGGAGGTAGGGGTAAGAAACCCAGGGCCTGCACTCTCAAGGAACCTATCCCAAGGGACCCAAGATACATTACCCACACTGAGAAGGAATTCATTGCTACTAATAGGTTCTTCCTTTCTAGGTTCTCTAATTCTACCAAAACTGAATTGGAAGAGATGGAAAACACAATGAAAGAAAGAATACATAATCTGACCAATGAACATATTCAAGAGTAACTTGAGGGATGGATTTAGGACCCAATTTACTCTCAAACCCATGACACAATTTTCTTTTGAATTATCGAAACATACTGATTGGCAAAATCCCTTATAGCCCAATCCCTGGAAGAAAACTATTTGCAACAACAAAAGATCCTCCATAACATTAAGTTGCTAGGAGAAAGATTTGAGGTAGTGTGCAAAGTAATGTTTGGGATAAGAATTGTGGTTTCACAGGTCATAGAGGAAACCGAGGGCATAAACCATAAGGATGGTTCCCCTAGCTCCACGGGAACACAAGCCAACCCCATCATTCTTGATGAGTACCCACAGCCTCCAAGTACAACATAGGATGAATGGAAGGAAGCTAAAGAACCAATGGACTTGCCTTTGGAGGACAATGTCTAACCCCCTATTATTGCTTGATGTTTGAATAGTCTCTTGTCATCTTATTTATGTGTGTAGTTATAGTATGTTTGTTCGGACTATTATTTCATTTTCTTTTGTATATCCATATATAGTTGGTTAATCCATGGATAAGTGTGCTTATGCTCAATTGGTGGAAGAACTGGTTTCCCTTGAGGCAAGACTCCACCAAAAACTCTTATAATTTTTTTTTATATAATATAAAGATATGAATGTGTATTTAGCTTAAAAAAAAAAATCCAAACTACCAAACTACTTTATTCATTAATATTAAAAATCCACATTTCTCCCCAACCCAACTCAAAAGATTATCTCGGAAAGAAAATGTAATATATTCTCTTTTATTATATTTCTATGTCAAATTATAAAATTATTAAGTTGAAATGATGTGTGAACCTCATAATCAATTACAATCCCATGGCATGTACACAACCTTAATTAAGTCTTTTATATATTCATTCCAAATAAAGAAATCGATGTTTAATCCACCAATCAATATCCTCTCTAAGTTGCAAGTCCCTTCCATTCCTATGATGGATATGAATGGAAGAATAAGAACCACATAAAATAAATAGATGCACGAAAAAAGTCACAGACAAAAGGTTGGAGCGTGGATAATAAATTCATATAACCCTAAAGCTACATGCATTTGTTAAGTATGTTGGATTAACTCTTAGCAATACAATAAACTAATGTTGTCAAATCCATAGATACCATGCGCATCTTTTTCTAGCATACACTAATAAACTAATGTTCTCATATTTATAGATACCATGGGGAGATATTCCTTTTTGGATTTTTTTTTCTTCTTTGGGAAAAGAAGTTCTTCTTTGGGAAAAGAAGTTCTTGTTTGGGAAAATAAGTTCGTGTTTGGGAAAAGAAGCAATATTGAGGGGGTTTTGGAGAAATGTAATGTTCCTTAGGGCTAGGATGGGAAATGTTAGGGAAAAAACATTGTGATTTTTTATTTTCAAAAAATTATAAGATTTTTAAGAAAAATAAATATTCTTTAAGCACAATGTTGCCTAATAGAGGATAGCATAGGTTTAATCATAGATATAAATTAAAAAATAATAACAAGATTTAGCATAGGTTTAATCATGGATATAAATTAAAAAATAATAACAAGATTTATGATAAGTAAAATTGCTCAAGACATGCATATTTGTAGAAAAGGATAAGAACTAGTTAATACATTATCTTTGTTATGTAAATATGTATGTTGACCAAGTGGTAAAGACACAACTATATACAAAAGGAGGGAAAAGTCACATAAGGTTATTACATAAAAAAATTGAAAGGAGGCAACTCATTATCATCTAAATCCTTATTTTGTCGAGAAATGTTGTTTAAGTAATTCCTTCCCACTCTAGTCGCATGTGCTTCATTTGACCTAACTATCTCAACTACTTCATATTTAAGATATCTTGGAGATTGCCTGGAAGGCTTGGTTTACCTATACTTTGATGTAGTCATAAAGAGGGCACGTGATATTTTTTCTTTTACCCAAATTGAAAGCACTTCACTCCCAATGCTATTTAAATCAATGTGTTGTTCCTTAATAATAGAGTTATGCTTCAGATTATCAACTACCAAAATTAGTGACTCATTTATGTCTATTAGCTTCAAGGAAACTTGTGAGACCATCAAAATTTGCACCCAAGGAGATCTCAACTTCGCTTCAAATTCTACCTTGGTAGAAATTTAATCGCCCAACATAATGGAAGTCTCTTCCAATACTTTTATGGAATCAATTGTCCTAAAGATTACTTTACTTCTTCTCTGTTCTGACAATTCACAAGTTTGAATCAATTGTTGTAGTATATCAATGTAGATGTCCCAACATCCTCTATTTTGTTTCAACCTATGATTTGAGGGAAGATTTTCCTTCTATGTTTTATGCTCATTCATGTATGCTAGTTTCTTAATAAATGTATCAATATAGTTTTCATTAAAATTCATGTCCTTTTGAAGTTTAGCTTTGAAAGATTATTTCCTTAAATAATCCTTCCAAAAATTACAGAAGCTTGATTGGCTAGTTCCCAAAATTCAAACAGTAAGGTCATTCATCTTCAAAATTAAAATAGTAAGGCCATTCTTTTCTTAATGTTTTATTAAATATCATTTCAAATATATGTACATTTTCTTTGGCATGCCATTTCAGTTTTTTAGATTTATAGATTATAATTGTAAATGGTGTTTAGTATTCTAATCATTCACACATATTTTTTCATGTGATTGGTCAATTAGGTTTAGATCAGTTGGTTAGGAGGAATGTTGTTATCCTCCTCACCTAGGTCCAATTCCTAAAAGTTACATGTTGAGCTCTTAACGAGTATATTTGTTGTAATGGATTTGAGAACTATTGTTGATCAGCCTTGTGCCCTGGAGATTCTAGGGTTTATATTAGATACCATCGTCGAAAGGAAATGAATTACTTGGGGGCTTTCCCAGGAAATATAACCTGGAAACAAAAATTTGTCAAATAATTTCATGTTAAAAACTCAATATAATTAAGATTTACTTTTACCTTTTTGTAATCTAACAAAGTACTAAAGGAAATAAATGCCTCCAATCCTTATTTGGTATTTTTTCAATGAATAATTCAATGTTTTCATCATCAAAGAAGTTGTTAATTAATATATACGAGGAAATGGTAAGGTATCCCTTAGATGACACCTATTTCCAAAATTGTGGACAACTAAACTTTCAATGGTTGAGTTATCTTTGTAAGAACAATTATGTTTATGGTTTCAACCAAAAATATTGGAGTCGCTATAGTTGATATGATATCTAATAAACTTATAAAATACAATTAATTAATTTAATATACTTAAGAAATTTATTAAATTTAATTAATTAATTCAATATAAATTAAAAGGAAAAAAAAACACCACTTTTCACTATAAAATTGTTTAAAAATGAAAATAAAAAGATAAATTTAGTATTTCTTTAAATAAATTCAAATTATTTTATGAAAAGAAATTAAAGTTAATAAAAAATTCAATTTTACAATTTAGAGTTGTTGTCGTTGTAAATATGTTAAAAGGACATATCAACAAACTACCATTTAACATCCAAAACCATATTTATAATGAGGGATAACCCCATATTTTGAATCCTTCATTCACTAATTGCTTAATCCATGAGAAGCTTCAAATGCTAAATATCAGGGATAACACCAAATTTTGAATCCTTCATTTACTAACTGCTTAATCCATGAGAAGCTTCAAATGCCCTAGCACTTGAAGCTTGTCCAAAATTTTCCCTATTGTAGCTTTCAAGTGAACTTAAAGAGTAAAAAATTCATATATATTATTGGAACCTAAACCATCTTCATACTTGTAAGAAAAATAATGTATAGGACTTAAAAAGAGGATGTCCCCTACTCCATAATTTCTCGGGTTCCATTGACTAGCCATGTTGAAGAAGCCCCAAGAAATTTCAATATTGATACTTATATCTTTTGAAACTCGAGTGTTGTTATAGAGGAAGGCTTATATCTGCTACTATATGTTGCTTCTATTTTATGAGCCACCAAGATGGAAGGATAGACTAAACTTTCAAAGATAATACTATTTCTGAACAACAAAATACCCCAAATCACATAGCAAGTAATGGGTGTCCATGGAAATGTGAACTTATCCTAGAACCAAGTCTCCAAGAAACTCAGTAGGGAATCTTTGTTTCACTTAACATCCACCACCACACCAACTACCCCTTAAAGGACTTCCTTCCAAACAATTCTCATTAGAGGAGATTTTGGGATAAAATGGGCCTTATAAGAAAAAAAATTGTTGATGAGTTGGAAATTCAATAACCAATAGAATTTTAAAAATTTTGGTCAACCATAATGGTTGTGTTGGACATCTAAAATTCAAAGTATCTTATTTGTCACATTTTCATTTGACAATAGTTAACCACACATAAACCATACCTTGAGAAAATTTGGGTGAGATCATCCTTGATATGATAAATAGTCTTGAGATACTAAATATTTAATATTCTATAATACCAGTACCTATAGATATTAAAAAAAAAATATTCCCCTTTGATATCATAAATATTCTTCAGACATTAAATATTTTATATTTTTAAATACCACCCCTGGATGGGGTGCCACCTGGAGATTGCATGTCACATGGTGCATTGGAAGCAGAGGCAGTTAAGGCTCCTCGCCACCAACACCCTCCCCAATTCATTTGACATGCCCCGCATTTATGCAGAGTAGAGCATAGAGCATAAGGACAGACCAACATCTCTAATGGTGTTTCAAAATGGGTTTGTGGGAACTGGTACGATGCCCTCCACCCACAACACTTCAGCATTCATGGCCTCCATTTCCATCACCTGTTACAAGGAAAATCACTCTATGGCATGGGGTGAACCACAACAGATGGAAATGACTGAATAAATCAACTCTAATCTCAAGTATGCTATATAAACAAATATGCTAACGTGACAAGATAAAGAGCCTACCTCGTCCAGATGTTCGATGAAGTCCATCGTTGAGCACTTGACTCAAAGAAATACACCTGCAACTTGTCCTCAACAACCAAGATACACAAGAATATGGTGATAACGTATAAAGTTAACACATACAATAGAATAATCCATCAATATTCATAACAAATGCGCCCATGGAATAACAATTCAAATATTTGCAAGACATTAATTAGATGAGAAAAGAGTATTTCTATTAAAATGTAATCGACATAAGTGTATGAATGACAAACTTCCATGTCGGCACGTTTGGAATTGAGAAACTAAGTCCCTTCCAGCTGGGTCTCCACCACTTCAATCCTCCACCAAAGGCAAGCTCATATAAGAGAGATAATGAGGTTCTCCATCAAATAGGAAAGAGCTTTGGGGTTGAACAATGTGTTCACACTTAAAATGACAAAGGGATGCAGACTCAATATGAAGTGAATAATTTCTCCAGAGTAACTTTTCTCTCAAAGTTGAATTATTTTCCTCTTCTCCATGGCTTGGATAAGGCCCATTTATATCCTTCAAATGGAACTAAAGGGCCGAGTCGAAATGTTTCCAGTATATGGAAGGCCAAGGATCATGGATCATGTGACGTGACATGGAAACCTGACACCATTTTTTTAATTTTGAGCACAAAATACGACGTACACGGATTTTAATGGTGCAACCTACGTATACGCATGTTGTATAGTTGTTAGGGCACGTATATGTGGAAAAATATAATTTTTATCTCTGGGAACTGCAAAAGGGGACTTCAAGTATGCATAGGGAAATGGATAAGGCCTTCTGAGCAAGTTTGCATAGGGTGAGGAAAATATTTCTATAACAAATGCCCCCTAATATGTGAGGTCAAAGGAGTATCTGGGATGGATGAAATATATTATAATTCCCATAAGTGGAGTAATGGAGACTCAACTGGATGAACTAGTTGCTCATAAGAATATTACAATCCATAATGACTTTTCCCACATGGCTGCCAATTTGAATTACACTGCAGATCCATGTGGAAATATACCAAATAGTTGTTCATGGCCATGAATAGGGAATACAAAAGTAGATACATTCCATAGGCTTGTCATAGTCACGAACAAGGCCTAGTGAAAACTAGTCTCAAAATCAATTTGAAGATATCTATATACAATGGAGTACAATCTGATCTCCCATGATCACCGAAGTCATATAGGTACTAGTCCAATGAATGATAGCAACAACTCAGGAAAGTTGTGACTATGAACTGATGTCTTCAAGTCTTCTACATGATCCGCCAAAGGTGCAAGTATACATCATGTGAATAAAGGAGTTATGGTCGAACATAATGATACTTTGTTTGATTACCGGTCATTGAGGTATACCGTTAAAAAACGCGAGACAACCTATCGATAATGAAAGTAGGTATCAAGGCACTGAGTACATTCTTACAAGTGTGAATAAAAGTGTTGAGGTTGAACACTTGAAGAATCCATCGATCAACATACATTGATGTATTCCCAACTCTCAATGGCGAGAGAACCTTCCACTGATGACTAAAAGCCTCTAGGTACTCATAGGACTCTATGTATCATTTCCAGGATAGATGGGCTAAATTCGATGGAAGGAGACCTGTTGACGGGCAAATTTGACAAGCCGCCAACTAGAAGAACAGGTTTGGTCTGGGGTTGTCTAAATAACCCAAATCGTTTGGTGTAACCTGTTCTGACGGGTTTAATGGCTCTGTTAGCCAATCTAAGGTCCTAAAATAAAGAAAGGGAATAAACTAACTAATGTTAAAACTATAATATATATATATATATATAATTATTGTAAATGTATTTAAGCAAAGAAAGAAAACATAAAAATATCACTTATGAACAGAATTTACAGGTTGCAAGTTTTAATGGAAACTTACAAAATCAATGTAAAGATAATTGTTTTTGAGAATTAGATAAAGAAAGAACATTTTTATATTTTATGTTTTATGTTTTCTAATTATAAATCATATAAAACTTGAATTAACTAAGTTGTGAAACAAATATTCACAGATGGTCAAAGCCAATTTGAAACTATCATGTTTCACTAATACATAAAATGACAGAAATTAGAAGCAGATGAAGCTAACCTGTTATTAGTTCGTTAAATGTGTATGTGCCTCTGTATGAACCAAGAACATCTATCTGCCCCGCCTGTGTTAGAAATATGCAGTAGGCTTATACTAAATTTTTCCTGAATAAATTCAAGGAATGTAATTGGCAGTCGGGATTTAAGAACAGAATAGGGAACACATATTAATCCAGTGATCTTATAATTGTGAATGATTACAATCAGAGAAATCTTTATGTAACACATTCATTTTATCCATCAATTAAACATCAAAGAAAAATCTTGATTTTAAAATTGATACGATGATCACAGTCACAACATATGGAACAACAAATCATGAACGACATCTATAACATGAATATCATGGAACTTAACATGTCATTGAGACTAAATCTATACTACACATTAATATTCCAAGATAAGATAAAACAAAACATCAATGAAACAACATTCACAGTGGTCTAAAGTCGAAATACTATACGATGTTCCATTAAGTTTTGAAAATCATTCATCCATCATTGGTTCCAGGCCAAGATGCTCTCCTTTACAAAATGCATATTTAAAGTGTTTTGAAATCCTACTTTCCTAATCCTAGGATAGGATGAGATCTCATGAGATTAATAATATTACAAAAATAGAGGGCTTCCAGCCACTCATAACTGAATTGTTTTTTTTCTTCAAAAATTATTAAAAGTTTTTACAAGGAAAACAAAATAAATACTAATCATTCAAGAGAAAAGTCGAACATGTCTCCCCCAGAAGATCAGCATCTAAATCTACTATTCCCTGAAAACAAAAACAGGAATAAGTTAGAATATTTATCATAACTAAATTCTGATTTTTTATTTAAAAGAGACCTGATTTTTAGAAAAAGATAAGCTACAGGTTTCTGTAGCTAGTCTAAAATAGAAAAGATCAACCATAAAAATCTATTTGTTTTATTTATTTTTAAACAGAATCAAATCTAAAAATAAAAAACTATTAACTACTTCAGTAATTTGACAAATTCGAATTTATGATGGTGTGGAAATTTGTTGAGTTTTTTGATAATTACATTATCAGCCTGCTTGATCCTCTTGTTTGTAAAAATTAAGTTTGAATTACTCTATTTTTCATTTCTTACTTTGACAATTGATTTGCTTAAAACCACCTGATTTGGATCATGAATAGGAACCACAGGAAACCTTTCCTTTACCACATCTGAAAACCTCCTCCAATGACTTTCTAGGCATGAAAAACAGATCGTGACTTTTTAGCCCAATGGGTTTCGACCAGTAGCAAAAGTTTGATCTGTGGTAGCATGATCCTCTTGTAGATCAACACACAGGTCTTTGATAGCAGGGTTTAGCTTATGTATATGATATAAATCATCCTTTTTTTTCATATCTTCACACCCACAGAGAGGAAAGGGGAAAACGAAAAACTCAAGCAAAACAATTTTTTTGAGAAAATGCAGTTCAGAAAACGAAACATACCTCTGAAATGGATTTGTTTCTGAAGAATATGCTCACGATGAAGGTAAATGGCCCCATTGTCGAAACTGGTCTTAAAGGGTTTGGACTAATTCATAACGGTTTGCTCAGGATCACTCCCGCAAAAACGTGTCTCTAGCATGCAATTTCGGTTTATTTGGTTGGATTCGCATCACTGTGAGATAGCAATGCCTGACAGCCATTTGGCTCTAAACGAACAACAGGAGCCATAACAAATGCTACTAGAATGTAACAGGGATGACTAACAACATTTTTAGGTTTGGATGGTAGGAGCGATAGGAACAGATCCGAATGTATCAAAGGGAAAAAAAAAAAAAAAACGAAGCATGTGTGTTATCATAGCATGAACATCAAGGGTTTGGTCATGAAGATTTACCATTCCTGAAAATGAAAACCCGACACACAGAGTCTAAAACCCTATACCCGTAATGAAAGGCTCATTAAATCACTGTGCCAACAAGGTGAATTAAGTACATAGTACAGCAGGTGTGCATTAATTCCCATGACTACTAGCACGACCATTGTTTTTGCAAAGGGTAAAAATATACCAAAACCAAAATCCTCATAATTCAAATGCAAACCATCTAAGCATGTGAAAATTATATAAATATCCAAAACATCCCAAAGATAAGTCATTCAAGTGTTGGATTTAAATTGGATATAAGCATGATAACTCTTAAAAGAAAACCTTGTATAGAAAATATAATTCCAAGTTAGGTTTTCATGTTTGATTCATGCTTTCAGTCATGAATCAAGCATGAAAACAAAACGAAAACGCAAACTTAAAGAATTAATGAATGTCTTTTCTACTCCAACAATCGTCTCAAAATGATAATGTTTACAAGAATGAGGTGAAGGAAGCTATAGAGAATGTAATTTCCTGTTCACATAATGAAATCGTGTGGGGCTGCCAACAATGGCAACTTACTGGGCGAAGCAGTTATCTCTGCATCACCAAAATTTCATGTTAGGATGAATCAGAAAAATGAAGATTTGAGAAGAAACTAACAACACATCAAGCATGAAAAACTCAGGGGATAACATAGTCCAGCATCATATGTGTTTCCATCAAAAGTGTAATCTGATATCAGATCTAGATCTCGAGAGGAACGATGTTTATGCAACTGACTCTCATACTATTGACATAGCCACTGCTACCAGCAGGCGTCCATAGCCTCGACAGGGATTTCATTTAACCCACTCTAACAACTCTATCATGTCCAAAAGTCATCCATCATTGATGAAGAACATCTGTATTCATGGATTAATTTTAAGGGACATACTTGATAATTTTATTAAACCCAGCATTGCTTCGCTACCAGCAGGCCTGTTCAGCACCCCGACAAAGTTGCCTTGGTATCATGGATGCATTTACCCACTGCCAGCAGACCTATTCAGTGTCTCGGTGGGTTTACAAACACTTCCCACACCTATGCAGTGCTTTCAAATCTCTAGAATTAATTTACAAATTTGCATAAACTTTATGATATTCAAGAGAGCGGGGTGATATTGAAAACTTCATATTTTATCAAACAGAAATTGTTCGTATATAATTCATTTGTTTTCTTAAAATGATCCTTATCATGATTTGGACACTTAGATTCTTGTTAAGAAACCATCTTAAGGAAAAGAAGGTATAATCGAGTTTGTTTTCTTAAAAACAGGGACAGCATTAAGAGTTTATTAATGATAATCGTTATCCTCTGGAGATTTTGAAAAGAAACCATCAACATTGTTTTGAGCAGGAACTTTCTTCTATTGATTTTAGTTTAACAATTTATAGCATGGTGCTTTGAAAAGTAGTCAGATGTTTCTCTTGGATAAAAATTCTGATTTTCCTTCCACAAATGAAATGGTG
>ML782669.1:807996-826589 GCA_009831015.1 Picea engelmannii
AAAAATATCACTTATGAACAGAATTTACAGGTTGCAAGTTTTAATGGAAACTTACAAAATCAATGTAAATATAATTGTTTTTGAGAAGCAGATAAAGAAAGAACTTTTTTATATTTTTTGTTTTCTAATTATAAATCATATAAAACTTGAATTAACTAAGTTGTGAAACAAAGATGCACAGATGATCAAACCCAATTTGAAACTATCATGTTTCACTAATACATAAAATGACAGAAATTAGAGGCAGGTGAAGCTAACATGTTATTAGTTCGTTAAATGTGTTCGTGCCTCTGTATGAACCAAGAGCATCCAACTGTCCCGCCTGCGTTAGAAATCTGTAGTAGGCTTATACTGAAATTTTCCTGAATAAATTCGAGGAATGTAATTGGCAGTCAGGATTTAAGAACGGAATAGGGAACACATATTAATTCAATGATCTTATAATTGCGAATGATTACAATCAAAGAAATATTTATGTAACACATTCATTTTATCCATCAATTAAACATCAAAGAAAAATCCTGATTTTAAAATTGATACGATGATCACAGTCACAACATATGGAACCACAAATCATGAACGACATCTATAGCATGAATATCATGGAACTTAACATGTCATTGAGACTAAATCTATACTACACATTAATATTCCAAGATAAGAGAAAACAAAACATCAATGAAACAACATTCACAGTGGTCTAAAGCCGAAATGCTATACGTTGTTCCATTAAGTTCTAAAAATCATTCGTCCATCACTGGTTCCAGGCCAAGATGATCTCCTTTACAAAATGCAGAGTATTTAAAGTGTTTTGAAATCCTACTTTCCTAATCCTAGGATAGGATGAGATCTCATGAGATTAATGATATTACAAAAATAGAGGGCTTCCAGCCACTCGTACTTGAATTGTTTTTTTTCTTCAAAAATTATTAAAAGTTTTTACAAGGAAAACAAAAGAAATACTAATCATTCAAGAGCAAAGTCGAACATGTATCCTCCAGAAGATCAACATCTAAATATACTATTCCCTGAAAACGAAAACAGGAATAAGTTAGAAGATTTCTCATAACTAAATTATGTTTTTTTATTTAAAAGAGACATAATTTTTAGAAAAAGATAAGCTATAGGTTTCTATAGCTAGTCTAAAATAGTAAAAATCAACCATAAAAATCTATTTGTTTTATTATTTTTAAACAGAATCAAATCTAAAAATAAACAACTATTACCTACTTCAGTAATTTGACAAATTTGAATTTATGATGGTGTGGAAATTTGTTGAGTTTTTTTATAATTACATTATCAACCTGCTTGATCCTCTTGTTTGTAAAAATAAAGTTTGAATTATTGTGTTTTGCATTCCTGCCTTTAACAATTGATTTGTTTAAAACCACCTTATTTGGCTCATGAATAGGAACCATAGGAAACCTTTCCTTTACCACATCTGAAAACCTCCTCCAATGACGTTCTAGGCATGAAAAATAGACCGTGACTTTTTTGCCAAGTGGGTTTCGACCAACAACAAAAGTTTGATCTGTGGTAGCATGGTCCTCTTGTGGATCAACACACAGGTCTTTGATAGCAGGGTTTAGCTTATGTCTATGATAGAAATCAGCTTTTTTCTGCATATCTTCACACCCACGGAGAGGAAAGGGGAAAAAGAAAACTCAGGCAAAACAAATTTTCTGAGAAAATGCAATCCAGAAAATGAAACATACCTCCGAAATGGATTCGTTTTTGAAGAATATTCCCTTCATGAAGGTAAATGGCCCCATTTCCGAAATGGGTCTTAAAGGGTTTGGACTAATTCGTAACGTTTTTCTTAGGATCGCTCCCGCAAAAACGTGTCTCTGGCATGCAATTTCGGTTTATTTGGTTGGATTCGCATCATTGTGAGATAGCAATTTCTGACGGCCATTTGGATCCAAACGAACAATAGGAGCCATAAAAAATGTGACTAGAATGTAATAGGGATGACTCAGAATAGTTTTAGGTTTGGATGGTAGGAGCGATAGGAATAGATCTGAATGTATCAAAGGGAAAAAAAAAAAAAAACGAAGTTTGTGTGTTATCATAGCATAAACATCAAGGGTTAGGTCATGAAGCTTTACCATTCCTAGAAATGAAAACCCGACACACAGAATCAAAAACCCTATACCCATATTGAAAGGCTCATTAAATCATTGTGCCATCAAGGTGAATTAAGTACAGAGTACAACAGTTGCACATTAATTCCCATGACTACTAGCACGACCATTGTTTTTGCAAAGGGTAAAAATATACCAAAACAAAAATCCTCATAATTCAAATGCAAACCATCTAAGCATATGAAAATTATATCAATACCCAAAACATCCCAAAGATAAGTCACTCAAGTGTTGGATTTAAATTGGATATAAGCATGATAACTCTTAAAAGAAAACCTTGTATAGAAAATATAATACCAAGTTAGGTTTTCATGTTTGATTCATGCTTTCAGTCATGAATCAAGCATGAAAACAAAACAAAAACGCAAACTTAAAGAATTAATGAATGTCTTTTCTACTCCGGAAATCGTCTCAAAATGATAATGTTTACAAGAATGAGGTGAAGACAGCTATAGAGAATGTAATTTCTTGTTCACATAACGAAATCGTGTGGGGATGCCAACAAGACCCGCTAAAAGGAGAGCATTAAGGCATCTCTCATCATTCAGCATGAGGTACAAAGCAGGACCTTGATGATTTGGAGGAACTCGGACGAAGAAAATGTTCACAAACCAACAACCCTATGTGTCTTTCACATGCACCAGATGCAAGCAATGCACAAAAAAGACCCTTTGAATAGCAGCCAATAAGGAAAATTGCCAACAAAGGTGAGGAAACCACCAATAAGGCTAATGGCATCCAAGACATTGCACTAATCCCACTGTGTGAATAGGTTTCTTGTCGTCGAACACAAGGATAACGCCCCATTCAGTGACCAATGAGGATATGTCAATTGTTGGGATCAAGGTTACCTACCCATAAGGAAGGTAGGACCAGGGTGCATTGTAGGACTACAGCTTCATGTAACTCTAAGACACACTGAGGGTATGGCCAACATGCAAAGTAAAGATATTTGAGAAATGACCGACACATGTTGATAGACATCCTTTGAACAATAGCATGAGGCATATGGATGACTCTGGCAGCATAGACTCAATGGTGAAACTTTGTGATGCAGGAGGCACCAATCAAACTTTTCATAGGGACTAGAAGAGTAACCAGTCGGGGGAGTAAACTCTAAGTAATGAGCTCAGCTTCCTAAGGTCATGCTAAACCCAAAATTTTGATGACAAGTGGACTCAAAAGTTTTTGTTATGTTCAAAGGTGACACGACTACTGCCAACATAAGATAATATTCTTTTCTCACCCATATTTTTTTGTTTTTTCATAGTCAAATGAATGTTATGGTATAGAGGAGGAAACGAGTGTCACGAGTAAGAATCTAGTTCCAACAGTGGAACATACCTATGCTCAATGCAAGGAGGTGCATGCAGGATATGGACACTCAGGGGAATGTTTCCTCTTGAGGTATAGGGTGTCAAGCTGCAAAGGATATAAACAAGGCTCTGTTTGGATGATGTTGCAAACTGCTGAGGTGGCAGGATTATTATGAGAAAGTGAGAACTGGCAATAGGCTCAATACTGAAAGCAAGAGAATGAGATGCAATTACAACTTAATGCCAAAGAATGTCATTTTTCATAAATTTTGTCTACTTGGTTTGAAAGAGAGTTAAACTTACACCAAATAAACGTCCCTTCAAATCCAATTTACGAGTGTGAAAGGGAAAAGTTCACTCGACAATCTTTATTTTTTTTTTAGAGAGAGTCGGAAAAGAGCTTAAACCATACTCGTTGGGAGTCCCCATAAGTATAGGTCAGCATGTTTATGAGTAATAAATTATGTTTTAACGCAAAGTCATATATTAGCTATAAGGGATTCTCAGTCCTACGGACAAAATCTCTGCATGGGCATCGAACGACATAGAGGTTATAACTAGGGCACCCATGTTTGGTAAGTCTCTACCACTCACTAATGACACTTCTAGTTGTAGAAAGAAGGATTTGTGTCGCTAATAAATGGGTTCGTACCTAAGGCATACAAATTGCAATTATAGGACAATGCACGTGGGCAAAACAGAGTGATGACCTATCCTATATGTTGGTCAACGAAAATACCTTCCAAAGTTACAAACGGGCGAAATGACGCTAGAAAGCACAAGAATCCCTAGATAAAACCACCAAAACCAACTCTATCCACTGCATTATTAGTCCACTAGGCCAAAATATTAGAAAAAACTATGTAAAGTGGGTAAAAATAACCAATTTACCATATCATTTGTATTTTTTACACAAATAGTGCATTTTGGACAAATTGCTCCCGAGTTTTAACTGTGGATTGCGGAAGCTACGAGTGACGGAATTGACAACCGTCTGGACCAAGTCTTCTTGCTCTTCTCTTCATTTCTATTGGTTTAAAATTTTCATTTAGGCTTCAATTCTTGAGTATTTGAAGGCGTAAATTAGAAACTAGGGTATATGCGGGTTGTAGATCATTGGGTCACGTATACACAGTCCTATACATGATTGTTATAAAAATTGATCATGTATATGCATCCCTATACGTGACTGTGCAAGTTGCAGCTCGCGTACAAGTCTGTGAGTTGATTAAAATGGTATTGACTCAAAAATTGATTTTAAACTTGCAAGATGGTGCTAGAGTGGAGAGAAAGAGAGCATGAGTAGGTTGATGCTACAGTGGAAAGAGATCCAAGGGACCAAATGGCATTAAGAAGATGTGGGCTATATAAATTTTGGGCTCTCAAAGGCATGAGGGCTCAAGTGAGACTACTCCAGATGTTGGTGAACTACTGGGATCCATATACAAAGGCCTTCAACCTCGATGGGAAACCATTGAGGATTGAAGTCAAGGACATATACTTTCTGACAGGATTGTCACGTCGGGGTGAAGTGGTGAACCTCAAATCTAGAGGAGTTAGGAGTGGCATGAATATAGAGGAATACATAGCCACCTATTGTGTTGCAGGAACTGAGAAGGTAGGGAGCCAAATCCCAATCAGAGCGATCAACAACTTGAGTCTCAAGATCATTTTCCTAGTGTTGGCACAGATCATAGGGTCGGCCTCATTGCATCAAGCATCAAGGCCACTTATTTTATACTCGGTGGAGTGCTTGTGACCCACGGTTTACGACCGGTGCACCTCACTGTTGGTCGACATGAAGAGCCAGCTAACAAACTGAAAACAAGGTAGAAAGATGAACTTTGGGTTTGCATCTATCTTATATATTTTTTTCTTTGAGCGAATTTCAGGCTTGGGCCCTAGAGTCGATGTTGTTCTTCATGGACTTCGCGATCCAACCATGGCATGGTGGATCGAGGTAATGAGGCGGTTGGGAGGTGGTAGGGTACCAACACCCTACAACGACGAGTTTTTCTTCTGGTGGCATCGGAAGGTGATATCTATGGACAACTACCCATATGTAGCAATCGACTTCAGAGGAGATCCAAACATGCCATTACCACCAGGTTCCTCCTACGGAGGCATACGTATAAAAAACGTTTTTGAATATTTCATTTTTCTTATTTTTGTAGAAGAAAACAAAAATATTTTTTGATGATGTCAAGTACTAACTAAAACATGTCTGTTACACAGATGTGGGTCCACGACAACCAAATGGACTCCCACGAAATTGGCGGAGGCATTAGGTGGATGAGCCAGCTGAAGGAGACGCTGAGAGAGTGCTTCAAAACGTGCAGGGCAACCTGTCTCGTTTGATGCAAAGAATTATGATGGTTCAGGTAGAGGATCTACTAGAGGCGATGCAACGGAAGGTGGTAGGTGTGCCCCGTGCTTGGGTGAAACTCTTCCGGCGTCTCGCAAACGCCGTACTATGCTATCATGACACACATTTGGTGCCACATGCGTAGATGTCATGGTTATTGTATTGATCGGTCATATATGTATTTTGAGGGTGTGAGCCCCAATTTTCTACTATAACACCATATTTTTGGAGAGATGAAATATAAAAAACATTCATCTTTAGCTTTACTTATATTACAATGTGTACATTGGTGAATGTGTTTTCTTTGCTTTAGTTATGTGAAAAATGCCAATCTAAAACATAATTAGTGTATGCATCGGATACATAATTAAAAATTCTAGGTATGTGATGATAAGTAACAAAATCAAAATGTCATTCCAAAATGCATACCCGTAGGAATCATCAGAGTAGAGTAGGGTTTTGCACACGGTAATTGGCGTTCAACTGACATACTACTAACTGGGAGTCCAGGAGAACTTCTAAAGAACAAATATTATGTGAAATGACATCATGCAAGAGCTCTATAACGACGTTATATTCTACCGTATTATTCGTTGATGGCCCTAGGAAAGCGCCACCTCAAGAAACCAATTGACCCTCAGGTGAGTAAACAACCCAAGTGGTGGAAGCCAAGTTCCATGTATGACAACTGGCCCCGTCTGGGAATCCTAAGTAGACCGAAGAATTTGTTGACATCTGCCAACCAAGGGAAAACTCAATAAGCAAGTCGATGACAAAAGGGGAAAACATATATACAGTAAAATACATTAGTATACAAAGAGGTACGCCCAAGATTGGGGCTCAAGTGAAATATATTTTCAAGTAGATCCTATTCCTTGGCTCAGCCAGCATATTCCATTCATAATATTCTAATTCGTAGGCTCCTTTTTCTAAGACACGTCGCACAATATAAGGACCTTGCCACATGGGGTTGGACTTTTCTGCCCCTAGTGGTTCTTTGGCTTGGTCATACAAGAGGACCAATTCACCCTTAGTGTACTACTGGGGACAGACAAATTTATCATATTGTACCTTGACACATCGTTTATTCACTTCGATAGATGTAGAGGCATCTCGATGTTGCTCATCTAGGATCTCTAGGTGTACGAGGCATTGTTCAAGATCAGAAGTGTCACGTAGGAGTTTAACTGTCAATCTAAGAGAAGGGATTTCACATTCAATAGGTAGGATCGACTCCACGTCGTTTACTAATTGGAAAGAAGAAAAATAAGTGGAATTTTTAACCGAGGTTCGGTATGCCCAAAGCACAGGGTAAAGCATGATATGTCAGTCAGATTTTCTCTAGCTGACAGTTTTCTGCAAAATGGTCTCGAGAGACTTGTTCGCGGCCTCCACTTTTCCATTTTCCTGGAGATAGTAATGGGATGAATGACCATGTTTAAACCCCGGTTTCGATGCTATCTCTTTCATCATTTCGTTCTGAAAGTGACTACCATGATCAATGACAATCTCACTCGGGATTCTGAACCTGGCTATAATTTGATTGAACATGAAAAAAGCAACAATCTTACCATCATATTTAATTAGATGAATGGCCTCAGCCCACTTAGTAAAGTATTTTATGGCCATGATAATATTTTGATACCCCCCGGCTGAAGTTGGGTTGCAATCCACAAAATCCACCCCCCACTTGGTGAAGGGAATGCCAGTAATGAATGGGTGAAGAGAGGTTGGATGCGAGTGCATATTTCGAGTGAACACCTGGCGAGGGTGACACTTCTTGACCGCTTCGACACAATCTTTAAAAATATACGGCCAAAAATAATTGGCTCGCAATATCTTATGGGTTGTTGCAAGCCTGGATAGATGACCACCACAAGCCCCATTGTGACAGTCATTAAGGATAGACTCGGCCTCTTCATGAGTCAAGCAACGAAAAAAGATATTATATACGCCTCGGCGATACAAAGTGTCTTCGACGACAAGGTATTTCTTATCTTGATATCGTATACGTCGTCGGTCATCTCTCGAAAGATGATGAGGGAACTTCAAGGTTTGAAGGTAGATCACAATATATCCATACCAGGGGTCTGACGACGAGACAAGGAAAATGTGTTCATCCACAAATGAATCAACATGAATAACATCCTCATCTAACTGAGGGAAGTCTGATATTAACTCAGCAAAAACTAGAAAATCGAGATCAAAGTCTTGCAAGATCACAATCCATTTATTATATTTTCCCCCTCTGATATACCTAGGAAGGACGTATTGAACTGGATTAACATCATCAACCATAGTAGTTTTGCAAATCAATATATAGTGTCATAATCATTGAACTATGTGAACGACATGAAAATCTAGCTTCTCAACAAAAGAATACTTGAGTTCAGAGCGACTAAGTTTTGACTAAGATAGTAAATGATGTGCTCACGGAGCTCATCATCCTCCTGAACTAAAACCATACCAATCGTCCCTTCGGACGCGGCAATATAAAGCAAGTAATCTATATTGTAGTCTGGAGGCTTCAACAAAGGCATTGATACCAAGGCTTTCTTTAGAGCATCGAAGGATTCTTGGGCTCGCTCATCCCATATAAAAGGAGTGTCCTTCTTCAAGAGACGCATGAAACCCTTAGTAATATTGGCATAGTTTACTATAAACCAATGTAAAAATTTAGTTTTCCCCTGTAAACCTTGAAGTTGACGAATAGTGTGTGGGGTAGGCAATTGAAGTATTTCCTCAACCTTTAAAGGATCCACCATGATCCGAGTCTCAGAGACTAATAATCCCAGAAGACGACCTAACCTAATGCAAATGATGCACTTATGAGGGTTCAAACAGATGTGATAATAGTGACATCTTTCAAAAAATAGTTGAAGGTGGGTAGAGTGATCCATTATCTTGCAAGAATGAGCAGCGTTATCATCAAGGTAAGCTTCAACTATATGCTTGAGATCATGAAAATCTAAGGTCATAGCTCATTGGAAGGTTTCTCTAGCGTTTTTAAGGCCAAAAGAAAATTTTCAGTACACGAATTTACCCCAAGGACAAATAAATGTCATCTTATGTTGATCCTCGGGTTTAATCTAAATTTGGTTGTATCCTAAAAATATGTCCATAAAAGAAAAGATCTCGCTTCCCACACACTCATCGAGAATCTGATCAATGAAGGGTGTCGAGAAGTTGTCTTTAGGACATGCCTTATTCAGGTCTTTAAAATCCATGCATACACGGATGGTTCCTTGCTTCTTATTCACGGTAATGGGGTTGGATACCCATTTAGTCAAGGGAACTAGGTAGATAAAACCAACATTAAAAATTTTCTCCACCTTTGCCTTAATACGAGGGGCCTTCCTAGGATTGACAACTCTAATTCGTTGTCGAACAGGTTTAGCATCCTGGTAGGTTTTAATCTCATGTTCGACAATTTGGGGGTCAATTCCTGGCATCTCTTCATATGACCAAGTGAATACATCGCAAAATTATTTGAAGAGCTCGGTGTAGATCTGAATTTCTTCCAACAAACAATCTACACTGATATATACATTTTCAACCTTACCAAGAATATGAGAGATATTGATTGTGATGGTAGGGGAGATACTCACCATGTTTCCTTTGACATAAATACCATTCGTATCAAGTGGAACTACGGCATGACCGACTATCTTGCTCAAGGTAGATTTAAAATCATCTGGTTTGATTCTAGCAAGCTCTGGGAGGAGATAAGAGTGATGGTGCATATCATCCCATGGTCTATTAGAACCATTCATGACCTCTACGATTGCTTCATCCGAAGGTAAAGTATCATCGAGGAAGTCATGTGAGAAAGATGATGAAGTGGCCCACATGGGTTTAAGAACAAGATCCTCCTTGTTTGTCTACAAAGAGACAGGATCTGGGTCAACAAAAGAGTCAAGAACAACCTAATATGTTATCTTTGTCGCCGACAGTGGCACAACCATTCCAGTATGTGACTGACCTTCATACGATGCAGTTGAGGAAGGTAGGGTCCAAGGATTGTTAAAATATGAAGTGCGGAAAGGAACGGACCTCATTGACGAAGCAAACCTACTGGACATGGCATAGATATGATGAATTGGTTCCTCAAAATAAAAATTACCCATAAGGGATGAATACATTCCGACACCAATATTCTCAGTTGTCGGTTGAGAATTGTCGATCACAGGGATCAACGGTCCAAAATATGCATTGGTTATAGCGTATGCAAAGGACAACTGATCGATCATCACGATTTTCCCAACGTTAGGAAAACATAAAGTACGGAAGAAGGATGATACAACTACAGTCATAGAATAAGTCTGGTTACGTCCTAGTAACGAGTTATAGTCAAGGGGTGCATCAACCACCTCGACATCCACCTCCACCGTCTTCCCACCTAACTGGACCAAGAAGGCAGGAAGAATACCATGGGGACACAAAGAACGATCGTCAAATGCAATCAACATGGTTGGAGATTAAGAGGGGTTCAGAGAGCCAATGGCTTTCCAACAGGTTAGGGACATTACGGACTCTGCAGTGCCTTCATCAATAACAGTACGTTTGATGGTATACTTTGAGTAATCCACCTGGATTTGGAATGCCACATGGTAAGGCAAGCGAGGCTTCAGATCCATGACGTCAAACTTAATAACCTTAGAGCCATAGGGGTCTATAGCTCCTAACATAGATAACAAGGCATTCATTTATGAAGGACACGTCTGGAGTACCTCCAAAGCCGACATCGCACAAGGGGTTTTACCCAGATCCTCAACAATAGAATAATTATGGGAAAATCTAGAATTAAGGTTGTGCATAGATCGTTTGAGTACTCCTTTCGGAATACGAGGTGGAGGCTCTAGTTTTTCGATCTGTAAAGGTGCCTCTGGAGGAGGGGGATACTCTAGACCTAGAAAATTCTATGAAGAACTGTAATCACGAGACCGAGTGGCTACATTAACCTGAGACTTAACCATATTGATGCATAGACGGTCATCGTCTTGCATCGGTGGGTTTTAACTTCCACTCACCACATTTTTGGAATTCGCGGAGCTCGAGGCCATGTGTTGATTATGAGAAAAAGGATTAGTCAGCACAGCAGGCGGTAGAGATAAAAGCCTCGCAGCTTCCGCAAGTTTGGGGCACAAGTGGGTAAGGTGATCATCCGTACAAAGCTTGCAAGGAAACTTCACCTTTCGCCTTCCTTTCTTCCCCTCACCAGAATTATTATTCTACTTCTCATTATTAGCGTTGTCCTTAGGTTTATTATTATTATTATTCCTCCCACCCTTACAATTGTTACCATGTTCTTTCCTTTTATTACCTTTTGGTTGTTGGTTACCATTCGGGTTGGTTGACGATTGCACAGAATGTACGTCCATCGACTCAGTGGGAGTGAAGCAAAAAGACAAGGCTAGATGTTTTATATTGGTTTTGGTGCAAATTTTTCAAAAATTGGTTGTATATCTGAGTTCCTCTCATAAAGAAACCCAAGTTAAAAAAAACAAATCGTCTGAAACGGAGTCTGAGAAGTCAAGTTATTTGCATTTTTAAATGTGCAATTTTCAGGGTTTTTTTTTCGCTGACGGTTGCGTGATTTTTATTGTTTTTGTAGCATCTGAGGCTGAATTTTTCAAAACAAATTGCAGATCTGAGTTCCTCTCACAATTTCACCCAATTTAAATATATATATATATATATATATATCATCCAAATTGGAGCTTTGGAAGTGAACATATCATTGATTTAAAATCAGCTATTTTGGGGGTGTTTTCGTGACGGCGGCAGGACTACGGAGTTCATAACTTTTCATAGGGTGATCAGATTGTTACTAGATCAATGCCATTGGAAACATTATTTTAAGATATTTATTTTGGTATATTTTATGTGGTGTTTCCAATGGTTATTTCCTCTCAAACCCTTGAAGAAATTCTACAGATGACTGAAGCATTCAAAGCCCAATTGTATGGCACATTGCATGACCTTGTAGATGACCTCAAGGATAGTTTTCATAGTATTTAAGATTCATTGGATAACATGCAGGAGATATTTCTTATGGCGAACATCAGGGATGAATATAATCAAGAATATATGCTTGGTATGCTTTTGAGGCCAATTGTGATGATTGGTATATGGATAGTTGTCATTTCTGGGATGACAACCATTTCCATATTTTATTTGATGACTCTACTCCACCTTCTGTAGAGCACATCAATGTGACACATCAGGAGCTAGTTATGATTACCAGTGTCTAGCCTACATATTCTACAACAGTATTGTTCCTTATAGATTCAGCTTCAACTGTTTTCCACTATGTGGATGGATATTCTTATTTGGATCCACATAACAGGGGTCAGTCTTTGGAGCATCATTTGCAGTTGGTTATTGGGTTTTGAAATATTCCACGGGGCTTTCACGTGAGCACTTGGACGTGAGACCCTGGTTTACAATGGTGGTTGGACTACTTCAGCATGGTGGCTTTCCTTTCTACATGGGACCATGGTTCTCTAGTCAACTTCAACACTATGGTTCACACTTATCCATAGGACCCCGATATATGGTTGTACACTCTCATAACAAGCGTTGAGGACAACGCTTTCATAAGGGGGATGGAATGTTAGGTAGCTAGAGAGGTAGTGGAGGCCATTGAATGTAAGGTGGACTAGGTCCACTATATTATTAAATAAATCCCACTATGGTAGTTAGATATAATAAATGGCTAGTTAGATATAATAAATGTAAGAGAACTTCTTAAAAGGTTCTACTTATAGAAGATTTCTCCTCTAGAATGTTCTTAGGTGATGGTATCACTATATAAAGGGGTTAAAGCAATGTAAGGGGATATGAAAAGAATTATTGTATTTGGAGCAATAGCTCAATAGGAGGAAGCCCCCTCGAAAAGACAAGTGAACAGGAGAGGATCCCTTCCATAATAAGATCCATTGTATGGCGTTGCCCTACCTCAAGGGTTTTTATAATAAAGTGGTGGTTTTCTATATTGTTTCATATATCTTGTGGTGATTATGTTCATATATCTTTGGTACTATTGTGGTATTTTGTATTCAGTTCTTTGGAACTTAACAAGTGGTATTAGATCACTTTCCTTGGCAGGATGTGTGGGCAAATATTTTTATTTTTTGCAAATTTATTTTTTCAGAAAAAACGGGTCGTGGCATTCCAGGTGTTTTATATTAGTTTTGGTGAAAATTTTTCAAAAATTGGTTGTATATCTGAGTTCCTCTCATAAAAACACCTAAGTTAAAAAAAAAAAATCGTCTGAAACGGAGTCCAGGAAATCAAGTTATTTGCATTTTAAAATCTGCAATTTTCAGGGTTTTTTTTTTTTCCGCGGACAGTCGCATGATTTTTCTTATTTCTGTAGAATATGAGGCTAAATTTTTCAAAACAAATTGCAAATTTGAGTTCCTCTCACAATTTCACCCAATTTAAAAAAAAATCATCCAAATCGGAGCTTCGGAAGTGAAGATATCATTGATTTAAAATCTGTTATTTTGGGGGGGTTTTCGTGATGGCGGCAGGACTGCAAAGTTCATAACTTTTCATAGGGTGCTCAGATTGTTACCAAATCAATACTATTGGATAAACTATTTTAAGAGATTTCTTTTGGTATATTTTATGTGGTGTTTCCAATGGCTACTTCCTCTCAAATCCTCGAAGAAATTATACAGATGATTGAAGCATTCAAAGCCCAATTGTATGGCACATTGCATGACCTTGCAAATGGTCTCAATGATAGTTTTCATAGTATTCAAGATTCATTGGATAGCATGCAGGAGAGATTTCTTATGGTGGACATCGGGGATGAATATAATCAAGAATATATGTTTGGTATGATTTTGAGACAGATTGTGATTATTGGTATATGGATAGTTGTCATTTCTGGGATGACAACCACTTCCATATTTTATTTGATGACTCTGCTCCACCTTTTGTAGAGCACATCAATGTGACACATCAAGAGCTAGTTATGATTACCAGTGTTCAGCCTGCATATTTTACAACAGTATTGTTCCTTCCAGATTCAGCTTCAACCATTTTCCACTATGTGGATGGATCTTCTCATTTGGATCCACATAACAGGGGTCAGTCTTTGGAGCATTATTTGCAATTGGTTATTGGGTTCTGAAATATTCCACGGGGCGTTCACCTAAGCACTTGGACATGGGACCTTGGTTTACAATGGCGGTTGGACTACTTCAGCATGGTGGCTTTCTCTAGTCTATTTCAACACTATGGTCCACACTTATCCATAGGACCCTGGTATATGGTTGTACACCCTCATAACAAGCGTTGAGGACAACGCTTTCATAAGGGGGATGGAATGTTAGGTAGCTAGAGAGGTAGTGGAGGCCATTGAATGTAAGGTGGATTAGGTCCACTATATTATTAAATAAGGCCCACTATGGTAGTCATATATAATAAATGGGTAGTTAGATATAATAAATGTAAGAGGACTTCTTAGAAGGTTCTACTTCTAGAAGATTCGTCCTCTAGAATGTTCTTAGGTGATGGTAGCACTATATAAAGGATTTAAAACAATGTAAGAGGACATGAAGAGAATTATTGTATTTGGAACAGTATCTCAATAGGAGGAAGCTCCCTCGAAGAGGCAAGTTAACAGAAAAGGATCTCTTCCATAATAAGATCCATTGTATGGTGTTGTCCTACCTCAATGGTTTCTATAATAAAGTGGTGGTTTTCAATATTGTTTCATATATCTTGTGTGGTGATTATATTCGTATATCTTTGGTACTATTGTGTTATTTTGTATTCAAGTATTTGGAACTTAACAAGTGGTATTAGAATACTTTCATTGGCTGGAAGTGTGGGCAAATATTTTTATTTTTTGCAGATTTATTTTTTCAAAAAAAAAAGGTCGGGACATTCTGGATGTTTTATATTGGTTTTGGTGAAAAATTTTCACACATTGATTGATATCTGAGTTCCTCTCATAAAAACACCCAAGTTAAAAAAACAAATCGTCTGAAATGAAGTCCGGGAAGTCAAGTTATTTGCATTTTAAAATCGGTAATTTTCAAGGGTATTTTTTCGTGGACGGCCACATGATTTTTCTTATTTGTGTAGCATATGAGGATAAATTTTTCAAAAAAATTGTAGACCTGAGTTCTTTTCACAATTTCACCCGATTTAAAAAAAAAAAATCATCCAAATCAGAGCTTTGGAAGTGAAGATATCATTGACTTAAAATCAGCTATTTTTGGGGGTTTTCGTGACGGCGGCAGGACTGCAGAGTTCATAAATTTTCATAGGGTGCTTAGATTGTTACCAGATCAATTCCATTGGATAAATTATTTTAAGAGATTTATTTTGGTATATTTTATGTGGTGTTTCCAATGGCTATTTCCTCTCAAACCCTCGAAGAAATTCTACATATGACTAAAGCATTCAAAGCCCAATTGTATGACACATTGTATGACACATTGCATGACCTTGCAGATGGCCTCAAGGATAGTTTTCATAGTATTCAAGATTCATTGGATAGCATGCATGAGATATTTCTTATGGCAGACATTGGGGATGAATATAATCAAGAATATATGCTTGGTATTATTTGAGGTCGATTGTGATGATTGGTATACGGATAGTTGTCATTTATGGGATGACAACCATTTCCATATTTTATTTGATGACTCTACTCCACCTTCTATTGAGCACATAAATGTGACACATCAAGAGATAGTTATGATTACCAGTGTCCAGCCTACATATTCTACAACAGTATTGTTCCTTCCAGATTCAGATTCAACCATTTTCCACTATGTGGATGGATCTTCTCATTTGGATCCACATAATAGGGGTCAGTCTTTGGAGCATCATTTGCAGTTGGTTATTGGGTTTATAAATATTCCACGGGGCGTTCACGTGAGCACATGGACATGGGACCCTGGTTTACAATGGTGGTTGGACTACTTCAGCATGGTGTCTTTCCTTTCTACATGGGACCATGGTTCTCTAGTCTACTTCAACACTATGGTCCAAACTTATCCATAGGACCCTGGTATATGGTTGTACACCCTCATAACAAGCGTTGAGGACAACACTTTCATAAGGGGGATGTAATGTTAGGTAGCTAGAGAGCTAGTGGAGGCCATTGAATGTAAGGTGGACTAGGTCCACTATATTATTAAATAAGGCCCACTATGGTAGTTAGATATAATAAATGGGTAGTTAGATATAATAAATGTAAGAGGACTTCTTAGAAGGTTCTACTTCTAGAATATTTCTCCTCTAGAATGTTCTTAGGTGATGGAAGCACTATATAAAGGGATTAAAACAATGTAAGGGGATATGAAGAGAATTATTGTATTTGGAGTAATATCTCAATAGGAGGAATCCCCCTCAAAGAGGCAAGTGAACAGGAGAGGATACCTTCCATAATAAGATCCATTGTATGGTGTTGCCCTACCTCAAGGGTTTCTATAATAAAGTGGTGGTTTTCTATATTGTTTCATATATCTTGTGTGGTGATTATATTCAGATATCTTTGGTACTATTGTGGTATTTTGTATTCGTGTCTTTGGAACTTAACACTTGACCTCGGTGCATCTGGAATAATTTCGTATAACATCACACACTGAGCGTATATAAGATCTAACTATTGGGCTTTAAAAAACGCCTTATTCCTCAGATGTAACTATGGATGTAGAAACATCCTTCGAAATATAAGGTTGTAAAGACTTAAGGATCCATTCCAAAAGGAAATTTGGGGGAATGTAGGCCTTGATCAACCTCTTCCATCTATGCCACTCTTGGATGTGATCCGAGATATGGGTGGCTTTGTCCTAGCGGAAGGCTGACAGAAGTTCTATGTCGACATCGTAACAAACCGACAATTGGAAGTGGTTGAGGAAGACTAAAACCATCTAATTAAAAGTTTTGTATGCCCCCCTGGTAGCTCTATGTACCATTTCACTGCGACCTTCGTGAGGGTGCGTTGAAACAATATTAAACAAATAGAATCGTCGTTAAGGGAATTAGAAGAGCACCGAAGATGGAAATTAGTGGCGTGATCACTAGGATCCTCACCGGTCTTTCCCTCGAATTTTGGAATATCTGAAGGAAGCTTGGTGGGGATGGGGGGGCCATGTCGAGCCATGATGCACAGGGTCATTCATTAATCTAGACAAGTCTGGAAAATTGAGCATGGATAGAAAAGGGAGACAAGGTTGCGACATCTAGCCCCAAGCTCCCGAGAAATATTGTTGTTGGGAACTAACATCCCATCCAGGGTTCTGGTAAGCACCATGGCCCTATCCTATATTGTAAAACCTCCCTCCGAACTGATTCATAAGGGGTTGGTTGGACACCATTCCAATAAGAATGTTATGATGAGGATTGTAAATATTTCCCCCAGCTGGAGTAGCTCTAGGTTGGGGGTTTCCCAAGTTGTGAAACTAACCTCCTCTGGGTGTGAATCCAGAGGATAGATGTGGATTCATCATGCCAAACGTGTTGGTTGAAATCGGTGTGGAGGAGGTAGGTGTAAAGGACGGAACATAAGCAACAACTTGTCTGCTAGGTTGACCACTCCATCGAGGAGCATTAATACCATGATTAGACTCGGGGTGAAAAGGAGGTATGCTTCCAACCGTAGGAATCATTTCAGGGATATGAGCACCACCAAACGAGAATGGAATATGTGGAGGAGCAATGCCCCCAAGTCCAATACTAGTATTCAGATTAGATGCTAAAATGGAGGATGAAAATTGTGATGTGAAATTTAGCATACCATAAGAAAAATGGCTAGAGGTTGTAGGGATGGACTGAGTATTGTAGCCCAACAAATGACAAAGAGACCCAAAAGGGTTCGTGACTATACGTTGAGTATTAACTATAGGCTAGACAAGAGTGATGATGGGAACCTCCGACACTACAACCCTGGTGGTTTAAGGTGTCGAAGGAGTACCATTCACTATATTGGGTATGGGAGTCAAAGGGCTCCCAGTATCTTTCTGACTCGACTCAGAATTCATACATGTATGACCACAAGTCTGGTAGGTGGAGGTGTGTGAACCACACTTGATAACTTTATGCCTTTTAGAAGGCAAACACTCAAGATGTGGTGGTAACCTTAACAAACGGAGAGACTTGAGAGGAAGTTGGTATGGCTCCACGATGAATCAACACTTGAGATATAAAAACAAATACTAAGGCCAACTAATAATCAAAGAGCACACCAAAATAAGCAAAAGGACAATATGCACACAAACAAGATAAAGTGGTTGAAAGGGGCCTCCCTCCTAAAGTAGGTATGTCTCACCCAAGAAGGGCCTGAGACTCCCTGCCAAAGATCGAAGGTATCAGAATCAGTTATTAAGGCCCTCGTGGGCTTAACAACCTGTAACGACCCTTAATTATTAAGATGTTTTAATTTAATAAATAATCCAAAAAAAAGGTATTGAATAAGGGGTGGATAATATAATATAATGTTTAAATTAATTTGATTCATTTGATTCATTTATAATATAATATGATTAATTTGATTATTAATTAATTAACTAATTAATAAAGTATTAATAAGGGGTGGATAATAAAATTTAATGTTTAAATGGGGTTACGTATCCCACAAGGGATAACGTAACTGATACGTAAGGATAAATAATGAATGAATGGATAAGGCATTTAAGAAAGGGATAAGGTATTTGGTGGGGGGAGTTAATGGAGGAAGGGCGGTGAAGGAGGAATAAGGGAAGTGGAGAAGGATGATGGGGATTGATTCTACGAGAG
>ML782669.1:831088-843944 GCA_009831015.1 Picea engelmannii
CAGTGGAATTTACAGTGCACCGGGGGGCTGCAGAGGTTTTGGGCTCGGAGGGCTAGGACATCCATTGATGTCCTAGGGCTAGGCGTTACTAGTCGGCAGGGAGGTTGGTTTTGGGGTGTCCTAAAGAGCAGCATCAGGTTCAATCTAAGGAAGCAAGCGAAGGGAGCAAGCTACGGATAGCATCAGAGTGAGGTATTTAAACTCAAATTTATGGATTGTATACTTAGATTTAGTACTTATTGCCAAATTTTACTTATGTAAGTATTGAGATAATTTTGAAATTTTACTTCTTTAAAAAGCTTATAGAAATTAAAGAAATTTGGTAGAAATTTAAACGTTAATTCAAATCCGGTCTTTACACAACCAGTCGGTCAGATACCCCCATAGAGGTAATCCTCCATAAAGGTTTTGTTTTTTCCGACCTGTATCTAACCCATGGTACCTACAGAATAACCCCTACAAGTAACCTATGTGGCTACTTATGTCAAGCAACTAAGCCACCATGATATAACCAATGCGCGGGCGAAAAATCATAAGTTAGGTCCACTATATGGGAAGGGTAACAAAGCCCGAAATCTCAAAAGAACCACCTCTCACAGAGGTAAAGGTACTAACAAGACCCCCATATACAAATAGATCCCCAGAAATATCTCTGACGCTAAGAAGGTATTGGGGAGATATCCCCTCAACCAACCTCGCGCAACCTCGTGCTTAACTCTGGTGTGAGCGTAGCCTCCTGACATCACCAATTATACAATGGATTTCACCACTCCCTTAGTCAGACACATATATTGAGTTTAATATCCTTGGAGAAGTTTACTCACAAAATCCTATTCCAATGCTCTAAATCTTAAGCTAGTTTGTGCACCTTGAAAAATGAAATCGTTTCTAATCAATTTTAAATTTATCAGCGTTACTTTTAGTGTCTTTGCTTACTCAAAATGTGTTGTTGTGAAACTGATAATGTTATGACTCAGCAAGTAAAAGAAATGAATATGAATAAAATGAAAAGTCCTAACTTCAATTCCCAATAAATGATAAGCTTTTCAAAATGAAACTTTCAATTCAATTCTGCAATTTCAAATAAGATGCAATCTTTCCATACATGTACTAAGATCAATGACAAGAACCCAAAAGATCAAATGTCAACAATGCAAAATGTTTTTTTTTTGTATTTTCAATATAAAAGAATCAAAATGCAAGGACTGAACAATAGCTTGATATAAAGACCCTACTGTATGTAAACAGAGAAAAACTAAGTAGAATATCAAGAAGCAAACACCCAACCTTGGATGCAAGGACATCCAATGAAAATGATGATGAGAAAGAAAAAAAAGCGCCTGAAAATTCAACCAAAGAAAGGTTTCCTATCACTCTGCAAGCACTTAACAGTCATGACAGAGACCTAAGAAGACTCAGCAACCATCAAAACCTACCCTACAAACATCAAACTCAGCAATCAAGCAAACAAGGATGATGTATGTGATTGTTCAGGAGAAAACCACGTATATACACTTCCTGCATAATGACATCTCGCGTATGTACGGAACTGTCAGGGGAAAAACCACGTATGTGTATTGAAACACTGTTAGGTTAAGGATAATGCCAAGAAACTTAGACTCAAAATGAACAAAGGTTGTTGATCAATCAAACAACAATAAACTCAAGATAAATGAGAGCAATCAAAGGAGAAAAATACTCCAAACCCTGAAAAGAATATTCAATCCCCAGTATGGTCACGAATTATGTTATGAGGAAAACCACTCTATGGCATGGGGTAAACCACAGCAGACAAAAATGACTGGAGAAATCAACTCTAATATCAAGTATGATATATAAACAAATATGGTAACTAGACAAGATAAAGAGCCTACCTCGTACAAACATTCGATGAAGTCTATCGTTGAGCACTTGACTCAAATCAATACACCTGCAACTTGTCCTCAACAACCAAGATACGCAAGAATATGGTGATAGTATATAAAGTTAGCACATACAATAGCATAATCCATCGATATTCATAACAAATACGCCCATGGAATAACATTTCAAATATTTGCAAGACATTAATTGGACAAGAAAAGAGTATTTCTATTAAAATGTAATCAACGGAAGTGTATGAATGACAAACTTATGTGTCAGCGTGTTCGGAACCGAGAAACTAGGTCCCTTCTAGTTGGGCGTCCACCACTTCAATCCTCCACCAAATGCAATCTCATATAAGAGAGACAATGAGGTTCTCCATCAAATAGGAAAGAGCTTGGGGGTTGAACAATGTGTTCAGACTTAAAAGGAAAAAGCGATGCAGACTAAATATCAAGTGAATAATTTCTCCAGAGTAAATTTGCTCTCAAAGTTGAATTCTTCTCATCTTCTCCACAGCTTGGATAAGGCCCATTTATAGCCTTCAAATGGAACTGAAGGGCCGAGTCGGAACTTTTCCAGTATATGGAAGGTCAAGGATCATGGATCTCATGACGTGACATGGAAACCCAACACCATTTTTTAATTTTGAGCACAAAACCCTATGTACGCAGGTTGTAATTGTGCAACCTATGTATACGCATGTTGTATAGTTGTTAAGGCGTGTATATGTGGAAAAATATAATTTTTAGCTCTGGAAACTGCAAAAGGGGACTTCAAGTTTGCATAGGGAAATGGAAATGGCCTCCTGAGCAAGTTTGCATAGGTTGAGGAAAATATTTCTATAACACCTCACTCATCATCACGTAGGGATTTCCCCAATGTTGTTCTTATCTCTGTTTTACGCCCTTAGCCCCTCATTCTCCCTTGGCTATCAGGATCGACTCTCTTGGGGCTCTGTTCTTTTCATTTCATCCCTAGCTAGCTTCAACGGCCTCTCCACTATGCACTCTTCTACCCTCAGGCTTGGTTTCGTTATCCCCGTGAGAGAGGCAAGCCCAAGCGTGGACCGACCTACTACAGCCAATTCAACAGGAACCACCGCACTGGACCTGTGGCTCTCCATTCCTTTCCAAGAAGCAACGCAACCCTTTCTCCCCACTTTGATCAGAATTGGGACATGGAAACCTAGGCAGAGCCTCAGTCGCCTATCCCAGAGCCCAATTACGGAGGTTGCATAGTGGAAGAGGAAATTCTTCCTCGTTAGGAGGAGATTCTTCATCACTTGTAGGATGTTGGCGATGAACGGATGACACAGGAAGGCACCGAGGAGTTGGTCATGACAGGTTATCTGGTAGAGGAGGAGTTTCCTCCATGGTTGTTGGATTGCTACAAAAACTCCATCGATCCCAACGCGACATAACCAAATATCAATTGGGGTGAATTATGGCATGAGAGAGAAGGGCATGACTCACCCAAGGCATCAGTGCAATAGGTCCTGGACAACCATGCCTTGCCCAGATCGTGCAAGATTACGGAGGAGCACATGGCCCTCATTTTCGAAATGAGGAGGTACCTAGCCGAGCAGATGTATAACCAGAGCCTCCTCAGCAAGCTCATGGATTTCCTATTTGATTCCCTATCAGGAAATCCCGCAAAGATTCGTTGCCCGACTTGCTGCCAGCCTTATACCTTCACGGTTAGCCAGGACGAAAGACTGGGTTTGCCTCATGTTTATATTTTCTACTGTTAATTTTTTGGTCTTAGCTATTTTGTTTTCTTATTGCCATGAAACTCTAGTGCAATGTTCTGGTTTCCATGTACATGGCAGAATAGGTGGGAATCTTTTACAGTTCTCAGACATGTGTTATTTCTATATAAAGTGCCACCAATGCACAGTAGTGTCCATGCACAGTGCCACCTATTCTGGTTTACACACATGTGGCAGAATAGGTGGCGAGCCTTGATGTAATATTTTGACAAATGTTGCTTTCGATGGCATAAGGTGATATAGTCTATTTTTTATTTACAAAAAAAAAAAATTAAAATACCACTACCTTCACATAATAAAAAATATATATATAATAATTACTTTATAGTGGGTGATTTTGGAATATGAAAATTATTTTATATTATTAATTTATTTAAGAGAAGAAATAATATTTTGATTTAAGAAAAAAAATGCATGTATTTTAAATAAATGAGAATTGGAATACTATAGGTTTAAAATATAATTAAAATTACTTTTTAATTGGAATGAGTTAATGAGTGGACAAAATAAAAAAAATTGTCTAATATTTTTTCAATCATAGTCATCTTAAAATGTGCCAAAATCATTTGGGAAAAAGTATTATGACTTCCAACAAAATTCCCGTCCACTTATTAACTTTATCCTATAATTACTAGCTAAGAGCTAAAAATAATATAATAGAATTTTTTTGTTAAAATACTAAAGAAAACATAATTTTTAAGTCATTATTAAAATATAAATGAAGATCCAATAAAATTGCAGTAACTATTTCATCATTGCAGTTTAATAAATTGCAATAAGTATATTATCATTATAATTTAATAAAAAGGAAAAACATATATTACAAATTGTGTTTTAATAAAACATAAATACATAAATAAACTCAAATATTAAATAAAATTTTACCAAAGTTTAAATTATATTATTAATACTCAATTTAATTTAAATAAACATATGAAAAGAAAAAGCGTTGCTAAATGTTTTATTTTTTGGCTCTTTTTGTCGGAATCCATTGACATAAATCTATACAAAATCACAAATATATGTTGTTTAAATTGCATTTCTGAATGCGGAAATGGATCCAGTGTGTTGAAATACTCTGAGGCACTCGAATTATAAAAAATTAACCACTCAAATATGAAGATCCAACAATTTATCTTAAGCCAAAAGTAAATAGAAAATATATGCGAAACATTGTGACTACCGGCGAAAATAAATAATTTCTCTAAATTTTATAATAAAATGATAAAACCATTTAAATTAAATATAATAAGAAAGAAGAATCGTCAAAATAAGTTAAGTTAGCTAGGTTTTGTAACATCCCGCTCTTGCGCACACTGAGCGGACTTATTCTTTGAGGACACTTGCGTGCAAGTGATCCAGGTCATTATACTATTAGTTGTTTTGATTATGATTATGAGATATTATGGATTTGATGATATGTTATTTTTGTTGTATTTACATCGACGGGTGTTATTGACTGGGTTCTCTTGAGTGTGCAGGACTCTACACATGAGAGGATGTTAAGGCATCGATGAAACTCCTTGGACTCTGGATCGATTCAGAGAGGCATCGATGAAACTCCTTGGACTCTGGATCGAGTCAGAGAGTGGACTGTAGGGTTTGAATGTTGTTGATGTGACATATGTCAATATGATTAGATACTATGATGTTGATTGTTATCGTTGATATGTTTCGTTGATGGATGCAGGTTGACGATAGCTTGCCGATGAGACCCGCATTTAGAGTAAAGGGGTCACGCACGACAACTAGAGACATTGAGGGAGATGTGTGGCAGCAACCCTGCCACAACCTACCAGCACTCTCGCATTGGCTCGAACTATAGGTTAACGATTACCTAGTTCGAGAAGACCCATGATGCCGTGAGGGCGAACTGTAATAGTCGATCATGATGATTCTAAGGGGCCTGCAATAAGGCAGGGTCCTTATTCCTTAGAGGCCCTTAGTCTCCCACGAGATCACCTGACGGAGTATTGACTCCAGGGGTTTGACCTATACCAAATTCAGTCAAGAGGCGAGTGGCACCGTTGGAGCACGTAGTGCGTTTTGAAGGGCACGCCGTGCGAATAAAACGGAAAGAGATGAGTGGCACCCTTGGAGCACATAGTGCATCTTGAAGGGAACATCATGATTTTAACTATGGTAAGTTAATAAACCTAGTGACTAGAAAACTATACCTCCTTAGGACCTGGTCAGCCTTAAAATGAATGATGTGATGAGTAAAGAACCTCTAAACAAAAAAAAAAACTAATTAGACATGTAACAAGAAGGGGGTAAAGAAAATTCAAGCTTTATTAATTAAAGAAAAAAAATTAATGAACGTTTAATTATTAAAAGGGGGTAAATGGGTGGTTGTCTAAACTTGCTAATTTTGAACTTAATTAAAAAGGGGGAAAGTTAAAGAAAAAAGGGAATGTCTAACTTAGTAAGAAATCTAGCCTTTGGAAGTTTTTATTTATAAACTCAACTAGGATTTAAGTAAGGCGTAAGTCATTTAAGAATTGTAAGGGAATAATAAGACACCAAGGAGTGTTTTTAGGAACCTTTTAGGTGGGTGAGGGAAATAGGCAAATTTAATTCATTAATAAATTGATTTTTTGGTGCAACTAGGGGATCGGGCGACATGTGTACGAGGGAGGTTTTTTCTAATTAATTAAATGAAAAATTAACATAATGAGGGTTTGGGAAATTAATCACCTAAAAACTCTATAAAAAGGATGGCGGAGGAGGAGTATGGATCATGTCTACTTTGTGTAAGGTCATGTTGTCGGGATTTCATCTTGACTGAATTTTCTCTTGTGGAAGTTAGGATACCCAGCTCGGGTAACGAGTGGAAGCTCGACCTTGCGAGGCGAGCTGGGAACTAGCATTCTCTGGTATTGTGTGCGTGACCCATTTGCGGCTCGAGGGGCTTGGGGGGAAGAAGAGTACCCCTAGCGTTGGCTAGGAGGTATCGGTGAAGTCTCATCGGTCGACAAGAGGGATCTGGATGGAGTGGAGAGGCGGGACAACGTATACGAGATCATCGCCTTTGGATTCGGTATGCGTGTTTAAATTTTTCTTGAATTTTAGTTAAACTTTTTCCTGTATGTGAACAATAAAATGATGAATGTTGTCGTTTATTTCTGGCCCTTGAATAATAATAATGATGAATGTTGCAGTTTGTCTCCACCGCCCCGCTAACTTAACTTATCTGTGATTTTAAGAGATATTAAAACTGAAGGGTATTTTCGGATGGCAACCTATGCATCTCAAGTTGAAGCTATTTCCCTTGTTCATAATAAAGTTTTAAAACTAAGCTTTTATTTTAGTTCCAACTCCTATTTGTTGTTTTAAGGTAATGCATGAAGTAGATGAGGGCCCTTTAAATTTATTTTGTCTTTTATCCCTTCCTTTTAGTAGTATATATTTGTTTTTTTTTCTCTCTACCCAAGTTATATTAAACCTTCTTCCCCTCAGTTGTTGAGGTTTGGGACATGATTCCTGTGTTTTTGTGAATTGTTTTGTCCTAGCTATCAGCTTGAGTAGCGTTGTCTTGTGTCTCCTTCCATCCCCTTCGTGAATCTAGTATCAAGAGAAAAACTCTTGATAGAACCGCTCCAACCCACGGGACTGTTGAAAGAAATCGAGAAACCTGAAACTTCAGGATTGACCCACCGAAGAGTTTAGTTAAACCATCAAATAATCACTTCAGGTAATGTCAGTCCAAGTAGGTAGGCTTTTGGCCTTAGATAGCCATCACGTTTCAGATTCTCTTGTCCCTGGATCGATGTGCCTTTTGGGAGTTTCATGGCGAAACCAAACCCTGTAGAAATACTTCGAGTTTGGAACGATAGTAACTCTGATCTCCAGCAAGCAGCTCAGTTAGATCGATCTAAATTCACTAAATTCACGAGTCCCAACCTTGACAGTAATGATCCACGAGCAATAACCTACCTCGATTCATTATCTCCTCCAAGTTTCGCCCGTGTTTATCCCATTGCTTTGGTTTCCTGATTTCAATTAATGTTGTGGTATCTCCCCGGTGTTGAGCTTAGTTGGCCGGCATTTTTGGCGTGGAAGTAGCCGTTGTTTTTGTTACAGGCTTCCTTCAAGATGGATTTACTTAAAACCTTTACTGCTTGGCGGGATCTCCCTGGGCGCCTTCTGTGTGGCCCTGGTGAATTGCTTTCCATTTTTCATTGTTTTCCTTTACGCGCGCCCGAGCCCGAGACTGGGAATCGATCCTTGGGTCCCTCCCTGTCATAGTATGTGGTTGCCTGAGTCTGAGCATGACAGAAATTCTTCTGCGCCTGTCAATCTTTTCCTCAGCGGTTTTAGTGGCCTGCCACTCGGCACCGCCTTCTGCCCAGCGACTGGAGCTCTCCACCTTGGCACTCTTCTCAATGGATACGAGGTCCTTACGCCCGTCCCTTAACCCTCGACGAAGTCGACACCTGGCTTGGACTTCCTCCAGTTTTTGGCCATGAGTAAATCTCTCTGTCTGATCCGATTTTCATGGCAGTTAACAGTCCAGTTTAGTTTTGTTGGCAATATGAAGGTTCAGTTTTTATCTGGAGGTTCAATTTAAATTTTGATTTTGTATGGAGTTATTCAATTTATAATTCAGTCTCAAGGTTAATTTAGAATTTCGCTTTTGTGTGGAAGCTTTTTCGAATGTCCGTTTTGTCTAAAATTTAGGTACCTTGCTTGCTTAGATAGGGAGTCATGCCAAAATTTAGGTACCTTTGTCTCCGTGTGAAAGAAAACAGATTCACTTCCCTTTTTAAAAACCTTGTTCAGAAATTAAAACCTAGTGATTTTAAGAGCAGAATGAATTACTCAAGCATTAAAGTTACTTGTGGCAATTACCTTTTAAGTGGAATTTGAACCTTTATGAACTTAAATATTGGATTTTAGCATAAACCCCAAGGAACGTATATATGTAGTTGGAGTGTTCCTTTTAAGATGCTTGATGAGTAAAACATTTTGGAACATGAATATATATAGTCACAGTGTTCCATTAAGTTGCTTTTTAAATATTTTAATTAATTATAATATGCTTCCTTCTTTATGATGTTTAAGGAGTTGTGTTTAAAGGGAGGCCGGGTCACATGTTAGAAATCATTATTAATGTTAATAATGAATTGTTTAATTATAAGATTCTTCTTTGTACTATTGAAGGGGTGTTTATAGGAAGAGATGTTTTGTGCCTTAACATTGATTGAGTTGGATATAACATGCTTTGACTTAGTCCTTATGATGATAACTTGCTAATGAAATACATCTAGTCGTTGCGCAAATTAAATTGTAATGAATGGTCACCCTGCATCATTTATTGCTTGATTGTTTAGAGCACCTTCGTCGAATGACGTCGTATATTGTATATCAGTGTCAATTGGATTTTATGTTGGGTTGAAGTTTTAGAAGTATTTTGTTTGCGCGTGGGTTCTTGGCACACTTGTTGCAATGTGGTGACGTGATCCCTTATGATTGGGTCATTGCGTGCGTTGATAGATAAGCGCATATGAAACCTAGCTTAGGATCGTGCACCTCCCGATGTGGATGATTGTTTTATTTATGGTGGTACTTGTTTTTGTAACTTTTATTGTGATTGTCTCTCGCTCGTCGGGAAGCTTCCAGTTACTGGTAGTCAAAGTTGTTGTGTTGGATTGATTGATGTTGTCTTTAGCTTAGTAAGCATGATCTTGCGTGTGTCGGGTGGGATGTAGACACCTCCTTGTTCCTCAGAACAGTCGCCAGCCTTGAGACCTTAAATGGTCAAAATCAATGGGAACTTGGGCTTGAGCGTTGTTTATGTGTCCTAGAGGTCCTAAACTTGCAGGGTAGGACGGGCAGGTAGTCATTTTTATTTTGTCTAATTAATTTTTGCTTGTTGCATCCAATTGCTTGATGTGCTAGTATGTTGGGTCGTTATGATGTTTGTTGTCTAGATTGTGTGTGTTGTGTTCGTTATCGAGTTGCGTTGATTGACTATTGTTGTTGTTACTTCCCTGCTTAAAAAAAAAAAATAGAAAAAAAAATAGCACTTGTTATGCATCGTATGTTGTCGTAATGACGAGGTCGATACAGATTTATATGGTTATTACAAACAAATTCAAAAAATTAGAATAAATTTAGTTATTGAGAATTATAGAATAGCTAAAATTCAGTGATAGCTAAAAAGATATTTTAATAAGGCAAGTTTTTATTATGATTATAAAAAAATGTTTCATTATAGTGATATATTTCATTGTAATGATTTTAGAATAACTAAAATTTGATTATGGTTAAAAATATATTTTAATAAGGTAAGTTTTCTTATGATTATGAAAAATTATTTCATTATAATGATATGTTTATATAGTGATATATTATATGTGTGATGATTTTATTATAATAATAAAAATGATAATAATAATAATAAGGAAATATTATTGTATTTACATCATTATCTAAATTAGATTTGTAAATTGTTTTTAAGTAAATTTTAATATATTATTTAAATTAAAATTTATTACTAGATATTAAAAAATAGTTGTGCAACATAATGAATTTAAGATGATATAAATTTCAAGGAGGATACTAGTTATAATTAAATCGGTTTTGGAAAGTATCCTCGTCTATTGGCGGTCCATTGCACATATATTGAAAGGTATTCTAGATGAAATAAGAAAAAGATTCTTCAATTTTCTATGGACTAGGATGAAACTAACTGAAGGTATTCCATTGATAAAGTGGTTTAGAATTACAAAGCCTGAAGAATATGGTGGATGGGAGCTTAAAGAATATCTATGTGTTTGGCCAAGTATTAGCTGCAAAAGGCATTTGGAGGATGTTTTTCAATAATGGGTTGTGGAGTAAGGTGATGAGATTTAAATACTTAGGTGGAACTTTAGTCTAGGTTTGGCTTAGATTAGAGTATAAAGAAACAAAAGGCATCTCAAATGTTTGCAGAGCGTTGCTAAAATTTGTCCCTCTAGTAGAAAAATGGATAACATGGGAAATGGGAATAGACAATAAGGTGAGGCTTGAGGAATATCCTTGTGTTAGTGTACTGGGGAATTATAGGCTTTCTTCTTTGCTAGCGAGAAAACCCCCCTTTATATACACCAGGGTTCAGAATGTAGGAAGCTCTATTAACCGTCTAAAAGTCAATTAATTCTCTATACTACCCCAAACATACCAAAAATAATATGAAGAAAGAAAGGAAAAGGAGATCGGGTAATTATACCTCTAATCCCACGTATGGTGATGACCTCCTCGTGCTTGGAAGTTCCACCGACTGCACACCTCCTCCCAGGGCTGACCTGCATCCAAAGATTGACAAACAGAAAACTACAAGCATGTTATTCCATATATAAGCTAGGGTTAGATGTTAGAATGTCAAACATAAACCAATAAAAGTATTCAAGACACCATCATTTGGGACGGGAAAATGTAATGCTTTTATTAATAACACAATGATTATACCTTTACAATCAAAGTCGGCTACCGTTCCGCGAACCTGGTCCGGGCTCCTCTTCACCAAGCTCCAAGTGCACCTTGTATGAACCTCTCTTCTCAACCTTATAATCTCTTCTTGGGAAGTCAATGGGTTCTGATGGAGGAAAAAGGGGCTAATGAGGGAATGTTGAGGCAATTCTCACAAAAGGCAGAAATATCTTGGGCAAGGAGGGGAAGTGAAATCGGGCAAAGTTTCACTATTCTTATGCTTAGATTTGAAATGAGACCCCAACACCTCCTATTATATGACAAAAGGATGGTTATTCGGTTGGGTGATGGGCTATAGCAAGTGGATTAGTTGGGAAACTACCCAATATCCCATAATCTCAACGAATTCCTTGCAACTTTTTATTTTTTGCAAGTATGTGCGGGTTGTAATGGTGCGGCATGAGTATGTATGCGAGATGTAGTGGTGCAACAAGTGTATGTACATGGGCAGTAATGGTGCAGGGCACGCATATCTTCAAAAAATTGGTTTTTTAAGAAGAGTAACTCAATAGTGCTTTGGCAAAAAATGCAAACAAGAGTGCCAAGGCCATGTATGCATGTGTAGAGAAATTTAGGGTTATAACATTCTTCCTTTCTAGAAAAACTCCACAATTTGGGTCTCCACAAATTGTGTGATGTCGGTTGTCCAAGATTAGGTTGGGCCAAAACTATCTCTTTGTAAGACATGTTGGTTTATCTAGGGATTTAGCTCATGAATGGTCTCTTTACATATCTCAGATAAAGCATTGAGCTATGAGCCTCATAAATCAACATGATGAAGTAAAATGGACATAGAACAAAGATACAAGCATCTTGACAACCAACTCTAGTTATAAGTTAAAGATGGATGAATTAGTGAGCAATGAAAGAGCTTGGTGGTGGAAGACAATTTGGAAGATGGATAGTTCCCTAAAATCAAAAAAGAAATTGTTGGGCCCAAGGCGGTGTATCTTTTGTAAGTCTTCCTTAGAATCTGTTCATCATGTTTTTGTACATTGCTCTTTCTTGCATTAGAGGAAATTTTGGCCTAAAATGGTCCTCCTATGGAAAATATAAAATAATAAAACCTTATGCCACATCACACTAAGTTAGAGGTGTATCTAGTGAAGATATATCTATATTTCTCCATTAATTATGTTTTCCATGTAAGCTAGGTTAATATAGAGTTAAAAGGTGAGAGTTAAAAATAATAATGAAATTTTTTTAAATTCTCATGCAAATACAATGAATGATAATTATCATTTATTGTGCACATATAAGAAATGATAATTGGTAGTGGATAAAATATAACTTGCATATAGTATTTTTTCTTCTAAAGAGGAATCTATGGCACCATTTTGAGATTCTTACTTCTATTTTTTCATAAACCCACGTCCAAGCCTTGAAATTGTAATTGTTTGGATTGATTAAAAACCTCAAATATTTCACACATTCATCCACATAACACTACATCATGGAGAACAAATTGAAAATTTGTCTTTTCACCTCTTCATTTAAAGAGATGAACAAATAGGAAGACTTTTGCATGTTAATATCCATTCCTGTTGCATTGTAAAAGGTCTCAAGAATTGACTTTGGATTGGACATTACTCTCAAATAACAAAAACATAATAGAAAAATATCATCCTAGGAAAGGTAAGTGAGAGAGAGTCAGGGAAGTTAGAAATCTTTAGGCCCCTCATATTGCCTTCCCTCTTTGCTTTTGAGATCATTTTTCTCAAGCCTTCAGCTACAAGTAGGAAAAATAAG
>ML782669.1:881030-891514 GCA_009831015.1 Picea engelmannii
CATGATTTCAGTATTTATTGAGAATTCTAAATTGTTGTAGTTGTTGTCATGAAAGTCAATATTATGCTAGGAAGTTGTTCTTTCAGTTTACTTAATAAATGTTTATGAAACTCAATGATGTTTAGAATTATATGGTCGTTACAAAGTGCCACAATATTTCTTCATTTGCAACACTGTGGTTGCACGCATTTGATTTTTCCACACTGGTATGCATTCATGATGAGTCACTGCTACCATTAGGTAAAAGAACTTGTGGCCAAAGGACAAAGCATGACCTGAGGCCGAAAGGAAGTTGAAGCGGTCTGGAAGACAGCGAGACGGTTTGGGTAACAGTTCAGTCTTGGAGGGAAGGAAAATCATTTCAGAGTTGAGGAGGAGTTTTAAAAAGAAATGGAGCGCGGTTTTGAAGGGGTTGGTGAACCATGAAGTAAGTAAATCGTAGAAGGTGGAATAGAGAGAAATATTCCAGGTTAGGTGAGCACAGAGGAAGGGTGAAACAAAATCTCATCCCATACACACAGAATTTTACCCTCTGGACGATTTTGTAGTGGTTTTCATACACGCAAGCAGAAAATCATGGTTGTATTTTAATCCAGGCTCGATGTAATGTAAATCATGTTATTTACTTCTAATCAATAAAAGAGTGGTGTTTCATTTCGTGGATTTTTCTGGTGTTTTAGTTTCCAATGGATTTCCTTAGTATTTGGAAAAAGTATTTTTGTTTTGTTTTTCGTTGTGTATTCTGTAGCAGAGTGTGTTTTGTAATTGTTTATGTGTTACAACATATCTGGTCTCTGCATAAGTTGGTATCAGAGCACGATTCTGCTCTGGGATTAGCATCTAATCTGCTTCTATGGGACAGGATACAAAATACTTGTATGTGGGGGTTGCTCAACAAGAGCGCTAAAAGCCAAGTTTGGTTACAGAACCAGTGTGAGGTATGTAGATGTTGGTGAGACACCTACAACTTGGAGGAATGTCACCACGAAGGAGAGGAGAAGGAAGGGGACGTGCAAGAAATCGAGAACTAGAAAAATTGAGAAGAAGAATAGAGGAATTTGAAAATCGTAGGAATGGAGATGATGAAGTATAATCAAAGCCCGAAGAAGAAATTGAAGACGAACGTGATGGTGATGAGAGAGACCCAACATCTAGGTTGATTTCATATTTAAGTAACATGGGTATTGCAAAGGTTGAGGTTTCTTGTTATGATGGTAGTCTAAGAGTTGATGTTCTCATTGACTAGATTGGAGAACTCAAAAGATACTTCGAGTATGAAAATGTTCAGGATCCAAATCGGGTAAGATTGGTTTTAACGAAACTGAAAGTCCATGCAACACTATGGTGGGATATGCTGCAAAAATATAGAGTGAATAATCAGCTGGAGAAAATCATAACTTGGAAGAATATGGTTACCAATATTAAAGAGAAATTGCTTCTTGTTGATTACTAGCAGAATTTGTTCCGACAAGTCCAGAACCTTAGATAAAGGGAGACATTTGTTCGTGAATACACTGAAGAGTTATTTAGGCTGTCACTCAAAGCAGGCCTCAAAGAACTAGAATTCTAGCGAGTTGCAAGGTATGTAAATGGGCTGAAGTATTTGATTCAAGATGAAATGAACACACACTATTTTCGCAGTGTTGATGAAGTTTATCAAGTTTCTGTGAAGGTAGAAGAAAATATTGAGAGGAAAACACATCCTAGAGGTAGATGAAGAGGTTTTAAAGGATGAGGTAAAGCAGGGACTGCTAAAGGCAGCGAAAAGGAAGAAGAATGTGTTAGTGGTTAAGGTGGCAAAGGCAAAAATGGAGTTGGTAGAGGTAGAGGATTCAAAAGAGGAAAGGGAAAGTATGTAATTAATTTTTATCACTGTGATGTAGAGGGACACAAGAAGTCTAAATGTACAGAAAGGCAAACTTTAGGAAGAAGAGGTGAAGCAAAGGTACAAGTCACAGAGTTTGATGAAGATTTAGTAGTTGGAGAACATGTGATTATTCTTCAGCAAGAACAAGGTGAGAATTTGTTGTTTCGGAGAGCGTTTCTTAAATTTGAACAAAAAGAGGTAAAGGAACCAGAACAATGAAAGAAAAATTTTAAAACAAAATGTAAGGTTCAAGGAAAATGTTGTAACATGATTATAGATGGAGGAAGTACAGATAATTTGGTATACATTGAAGTCATGAATAAATTGAACTTGGCAAGGTTAAACCATCTGAACCCTTATCATGTTTCTTGGTTGAACAAGGGACAATAGGTGACTGTGACTGAGCAATGTTTATTGAATTTTCAAATAGGGATTTTTCAGGAGCAAGTGTTATGTGATGTGATTGAGATGGATGCATGCCACATACTATTGGGAATACCATGGTTATTTGATCGACAAGTTCATCGTGATGATAAGGAAAACACATATGAGTTCAAGAAACATGGACAACGATATAAATTAACACCAATACTGGAGGATACAGTAGCAAAAACAAGAAATTGTGTTGATATAAACACGAGTAGCAGCAAAATCTTGCTATGTTCTGCTAAATGATTTTTACAGGAAGAAAGAAAAGCAACATTTTGTTTAGCAATGATTCTGAAAGAAGTGAAAAGTGTAGAGAAACCAAATGTTGTACCTACAGAAATAAAGTTGTTGTTGGATTAATTTAAGGAGATTATTGCTAATGATATGCCAAAAGGATTGCCTCCAGTGAGAAGTATTTCTCATCAAATTGATTTAATGCATGGATCAAGTTTACAACATATCTGGTCTCTGCATAAGTTGGTATCAGAGCATGGTTCTGCTATGGGATTAGAATCTAATATGCTTCTATGGGACAGGATACAAAATACTTGTTCGTGGGGGTTGCTCAGCAAGAGCGCTAAAAGCCAAGTTTGGTTACAGAACCAGTGTGAGGTATGTAGATGTTGGTGAGACACCTACAACTTGGAGGAATGTCGCCATGAAGGAGAGGAGAAGGAAGGGGAGATGTAGGAAATCGAGAACTAGAAAAATTGAGAAGAAGAGTAGAGGAATTTGAAAATCGTAGGAATGGAGATGATGAAGTATAATCAAAGCCCGAAGAAGAAATCGAAGACAAACGTGATGGTGATGAGAGAGACCCAACATCTAGGTTGATTTTGTATTTAAGTAACATGGGTATTGCAAAGGTTGAGATTTCTTGTTATGATGGTAGTCTAAGAGTTGATGTTCTCATTGACTAGGTTGGAGAACTCGAAAGATACTTCGAGTATGAAAATGTTCAAGATCCAAATCGGGTAAGATTGGTTGTTATGAAACTGAAAGTCCATGCAACACTATGGTGGGATATGCTGCAAAAATATAGAGTGAATAATCAGCTGGAGAAAATCATAACTTGGAAGAATATGGTTACCAATATTAAAGAGAAATTGCTTCTTGTTGATTACCAGCAGAATTTGTTCCGACAAGTCCAGAACCTTAGATAAAGGGAGACATTTGTTCATGAATACATTGAAGAGTTCTTTAGGTTGTCACTCAAAGCAGGCCTCAAAGAACTAGAATTCTAGCGAGTTGCAAGGTATGTAAATGGGTTGAAGTATTTGATTCAAGATGAAATGAACACACACTATTTTCGCATTGTTGATGAAGTTTATCAAGTTTTTGTGAAGGTAGAAGAAAAGATTGAGAGGAAAACACATCCTAGAGGTAGATGAAGAGGTTTTAAAGGATGAGGTAAAGCAGGGACTGCTAAAGGCAGCAAAAAGGAAGAAGAATGTGTTAGTGGTTAAGGTGGCAAAGGCAAAAATGGAGTTGGTGGAGGTAGAGGATTCAAAAGAGGAAAGGGAAAGTATGTAATTAATTTTTATCACTGTGATGTAGAGGGACACAAGAAGTCTAAATGTACATAAAGGCAAACTTCAGGAAGAAGAGGTGAAGCAAAGGTACAAGTCACAGAGTCTGATGAAGCTTCAATAGTTGGAGAACATGTGATTGTTCTTCAGCAAGAACAAGGTGAGAATTTGTTGTTTCGGAGAGCGTTTCTTAAATTTGAACAAAAAGAGGTAAAGGAACCAGAACAATGAAAGAAAATTTTTAAAACAAAATGTAAGGTTCAAGGAAAATGTTGTAACGTGATTATAGATGGAGGAAGTACAGAGAATTTGGTATACATTGAAGTCATGAATAAATTGAACTTGGCAAGGTTAAACCATCTGAACCCTTATCATGCTTCTTGGTTGAACAAGGGACAATAGGTGATTGTGAGTGAGCAATGTTTATTGAATTTTCAAATAGGGATTTTTCAGGAGCAGGTGTTATGTGATGTGATTGAGATGGATGCATGCCACATACTATTGGGAAGACCATGGTTATTTGATCAACAAGTTCACCATGATGGTAAGGAAAACACATATGAGTTCAAGAAACATGGACAACGATATAAATTAACACCAATACTGGAGGATACAGTAGCAAAAATAAGAAATTGTATTGATATAAACACGAGTAGCAGCAAAATCTTGCTATGTTCTGCTAAAGAATTTTTACAGGAAGAAAGAAAAGCAACATTTTGTTTAGCAGTGATTCTGAAAGAAGTGAAAAGTGTAGAGAACCCAAATGTTGTACCTACAGAAATAAAGTTGTTGTTGGATTAATTTAAGGAGATTATTGCTAATGATATGCCAAAAGGATTGCCTCCAGTGAGAAGTATTTCTCATCAAATTGATTTAATGCATGGATCAAGTTTACCTAATAAAGTGCCTTACAGGATGACTCCAACAGAGAGTGAAGAGTTGAATAGATAAGTGCAGGAGCTCCTTGATACAGGAATGATTAGAGAAAGCCTAAGTCCTTGTGCAGTACCAGGAGTGTTGACTCCAAAGAAAATTGGGGAATGGTGAATGTGTATTGATTCACGTGCTATAATAAGATCACTATCAAGTATAGATTTCCATTGCCGAAAATGGATGATCTAATGGACCGTTTGAGTGGTTCATAATATTTTTCAAAAATTGATTTGAAGAGTATTTATCACCATATTTGGATTAGAGAAGGTGACGAATGGAAGACTACATTCAAGATGAAAGATGGATTGTTTGAATGGTTGGTAATGCCATTCGGGTTAACTAATGTGCCCAACACGTTCATGAGATTGATGAAAGAAGTCTTGAAGCCATTTTTTGGGTAAGTTCGTGGTTGTATATTTGGATGATATATTGATTTTTAGCAGGAGCATACAGAGCATGTTGAGCATGTGAGAGAAGTGTTACAACGCTTGAAAGAAGATAAACTATTGATAAACCTGAAGAAGTGTACATTCATGCAGCGAGAGTTAGTGTACCTGGGTTTTATGGTTTCAAAGGAAGGACTGAAAATGGATCCTGAGAAAGTGAAGGCTATCCTAGAATGGCCAACACCAAGATGCACATTCGATGTGAGGAGTTTCCATGGATTGGCATGCTTTTACCATAAATTCATTAGGAACTTTAGCCAAATATGTGCGCCTCTTACAAAATGTATGAAGAAAGGAGTGTTCCAGTGGACTGTAGCAGCAAAGATGTCATTTTGAGAATTGAACAAAAGGGTAACTGCACAACCAGTATTAACACTACCAGATTTTAATAAAGTGTTTCAAATTGATTGTGATGCTAGTGGAACAACAATTGGAGCAGTGATAAGTCAAGAGGGAAGACCCATTGCATTTTTCAATGAGAAGTTGAACGAGTCTAGAAAGAAGTACTATGTTTATGATCAGGAATTTTATGCTATTGTGCAAGCTTTGAGGAAATGGAGACATTATCTACTATCGAAGTAGTTTGTCTTGTTCATCACTCGCAAAGCTCTGCAGTACATTAACAACCAAGGTAAGTTAAATCAAAAGCATACTAAATGGGTAGAATTCTTGCAAATTTATTCTTTTGTGTTGAAACATGGGTTTAGGAAGTCTAATAAGGTAGCTGGTGCATTAAGTCGAAGGATGGTGTTACTCAATACCATGTTGGTAGAAGTGGTAAGCCTGAACTATCTGAAGACATTGTATGAAGAAGATGCAGATTTATGATAAGCTTGGAAGGCATGTAAGGAGCCTTGGAGTTTACACAGAACACCATATCTGGACTACCATATCCAAAAGGGATTTTTGTTTAAAAATCAGCAGTTGTGTATTCCCAGAAGTTCCATATGACTGAATCCCATTAAAGAATTGCATAGTGGTGGTTTAGGAGGAAATTTTGGCATTGATAAAATTGTGGCCTTGGTTAAGGAGAGGTACTTTTTGCCTAGATTTAACAAGGATGTTTGAAATTTTGTGGAAGGTTGCAGGATCTGTCAACTAGCCAAAGGAAAAAATCAAAACACGGGACTCTATACTCCATTGTCAGTACCCAAAGGACCTTGGGAGGATATCAATATGGATTTTGTCTTAGGATTTCCTATGAATCGAAGAAAGCATGATTCAACAATGGTAGTTGTTGATAGGTTTTCGAAAATGGCACACTTCAGAGCATGTAAAAACATTAGTGATGCTTGTGAGGTAGCTTCATTGTTTTTCCAAGAGGTGGTTAGATTGCATGGACTGCCATAGAGTATTACTTCAGATTATTATATCATATTTCTTGGGCATTTTTTAAGGAGACTCTAGAAAAATTTAGGCTCAATTTTTTTATACACTTCGACATATCATCCTCAAATGGATGGTCAGATAGAAGTAGTAAAAAGGAATCTAGGAAATTTGTTGAGAAGTTTAAGTGGAGAGAATCTTAGTCAATGGCATTTGGCATTAGCCTAAGATGAATTCGCATATAATGATTCGATGAACAGGTCTACGGGAAAGAGTCTATTTCAGATTGTTTATGGATGGTCACCAAAAGGTGTGGTATATTCAGTTGCATTGTCAGATTTGGAAGGCAAGAAGAGTGTTGATGTGAATGATTTTGTAGACATTATGCATGAATTACAAGAACAGGTAAAGAAGAAATTGCATACCAACAATGATAGTTATAAACAAAGAGAATATCAACATAGAAGGCAGAAGGTATTCCAAGAGGGTGAGATGGTCATGGCTCACTTGAGGAAGGAGCAATTTCCTCAAGGCACATACGATAAAGTCAATGTAATGATCCCAAGCCAATTTTTTTTGCTTGGAATCACTAACTACCACTGATTTGTTGATGTGCGGGTGTTATTGAGATATTAAATGCAATTATAACAGATTCATCCAACACATGAAGATCATAACACATTCAAGATATAAAGCGTAAGCATAAATCTGACCTTTATTATAGAATAAGGAATTAGATACAATAGAATGAGTAGATCTGGAATAATCTTCATATGGCTCCAATTCAAGACAAGTATGAGCTACTACAAAATGCTCCCGTTGATACAATAAGCCTCCCAAAGGATGAATAAGATATGAAGACCAATACATGCAGAAATGAATGCCAAAGCCCCTCAGCTGGAAAGTGCCACACTCCACTAGAAGGTTGAAACCCTCAATAAATCGGCCCAACTGAAGGAAGGCTCCAAATGAGTCCAAACTTGGCTAGATGATAGATCGGGATGATAGGATCACACTCCTGAAGTCTCAAGATCAACATCCAAGGAAAACCCCTCCAAACTATGAATCTTATGTTGAAGTTGCACCCTCCTGGATGGTTGAAACCCTTGGTGATTCGGCCCTGATGAGAAAAGCCTCCAAATGCTATGAAACTCTCCCGGAATGTAGATCGAGATAAGAGAACCCTGTGGGTGAAGTTTCAGACCCATATCTCAAGCGGATCTCTCTAGATCCGAGAAATACAAAATGGTGGGACATCCTCCTTTCCTCCAAATCGTCCCAGTCTGAATCTAAATGTCTGATGGTGATAACTCTCTGTAAAAGCACTCAAAATGATGATGGAGCACCTGCAAGTAAAACCCAACTGATGAAATTCCCAACACTCCTCCTGATTGGCTAGATCGAACCCTTCTCTTCAAAATGGTGCACCCTTGCTGAAACTCCTCAAAACAGTATGGCCCTGTTATCTTCTGAAGCACTAGGAAGAGATATGCTGAGAATAGAATGGTGTGGAGGAATCTTTCATCCCCGAGACCAAGTTGTGGAACAAGGTGCGTGGATATTTCACCACTGAGTTTATCACAAGGGTTTGTATAGCAAAACCCCCAAACTGAATTCTTAAGAGCAATAACAAGCAATATTCCAAATCCTGAATGCCTAATAGGTGCGCCCTTGCCTCTTACTTATACTTTTCCTTCTAATCCTCTGTTGAGTTAAGTTAAATCCCAAGGTTAACTTCTATTCTTTTGTTGAGTTATCTTTCCCTCCTTTTATCCTCTCCCTTTCTCAAGTCAACTTAAAAATATAACTTTAATCTAGTTGACCTCCCCCTTCAATGTGAGACTATGACCTAGTGGGGTGCCCAGGCCACTGAGTCTCCTCATCACCTCCCTAAGAGGTGGGGGACATTACAATCTCCCCTGCTTGAAATTTCTTGTCCTCAAGCAATTCCAAACCTGCATCTCGTACCATTTGTTCACTCTCCCAAGTGGCATCCTCAATGGGCAAGTATTTCCACCTGATCAGATACTCCTTGATGCTTCTCTTCCAGAGCTTCTTTTCTCGAACTTCTAATATCTCTTCCGGAATCAACACCAGTTGACCTTCTTCATCCATGGGAGGTAGTATCTCAATGGGGTGGATGTGTTTGCTGATGGCCTTCTTCAGGCAGCATACATGGAAGACATTGTGTATCTGGCTGCCTAGTGGAAGCTCTAACTCATAAGCCATGGCCCCTATCTTTCTGTTGATTCTGTAGGGACCAAAGAAATGTGGTTGTAGTTTTTTTTCTTCGCTTCTTTTAATTGAGGCCTACCGATAAGGTTGGAGCCTCAAATAAACCAAGTCACCCACTTCAAAAGTGCGCTCCATTCTATGTTTGCCCGCCTGGACCTTCTGCTGATTTTGTGCCCTCTGTAAATGATCCTTCAACCCCCGGAGAATGTCCTGGATCTGTTGTACCCAATCCTGCACCATGGGTGCCCTATTGTCCCCAAAGGAAATCTCCACAAAGGAAAGGGGATCATAGCTATATAAATCTCTGAATGGTTTCATGCCTATGGATACATGATGGGTGGTGTTGTAGCAATATTCTCCCAAGTGCAACCATCTGACCCATGCTTTCTGTTGTCCTGCTACATAATTTATGAGGTAGCCTTCCACCCATTTGTTGACTATTTCAGTCTGACCGTCTGTCTGAGGGTGATAGCTAGTACTAGGAGTCAATGTCATACCCACTAATCTGAACAACTCCTGCCAAAACGTACTCATGAATCAGCTGTCCCTGTCAGTGATAATGGTCTTGGGTAGACTGTGTAGTCTGAACACCTCTCTGAAAAATAATTCGGCCACCTGTGTTGCGCTGAAGTCTGTGGCTATGGAAAAGAAGTGTGCAAACTTTGTCAACCTATCTATCACCACGAAATCGCAATCATGCCCCTGTGCTCTAGGCAACCCAGTGATGAAATCCATGGATATACTTTCCCACTTGTGCTCTGGAATGGGTAGGGGTTGCAACAATCCTGCATGGTGCATGTGCTCATCCTTATTTTCTTGGCATGTAGTGCACTCTTTGACATGCTTAATCACATCCTCCTTGAGGCCTTTCCATGAAAACCTCTCTCTCACCTGCATGTACATCTTGCTGATGCCCTGATGTCCTGCTATGGGTGAGTTATGACATGCATGCAAGATCTTAGCTTTGAGAGTTGATCTAGGAACTAAGAAGATTCGGCCTTTGTAATAAATGAGGTCCTTCATGACCCTGAAGTTGTCGTCCTGTATTTTTCCATCCAACAGTTGACAAGCAAACTGATCCTTTGCATATTCCACTATCAAGTGATCCTTCCAGTCAACTGACATACCGGACATGGAAAAAATGGATGGCCTCCTAGATAATGCATCGGCTACTGCATTGTTCTTCCCTTTGACAAATTCAATGTCGAAGTCGTAGGCCTGTATTTTTCTTACCCATTTTTGTTGTCTTTCATTCACATCCTTCTGCTCCGATAGATATTTAAGACTGTTATGGTCTGATTTGACCACAAACCTTGCACCTACCAAATATTGATTGAATTTGGCTAGTGCGTGCATGATAGCCAACATTTCTTTGTCGTAAATGTTGTAAAGTACCTCAGGACCCCTGATTTTTCGACTTTCATAGGCAAGGGGGTGCCTATTCTGCATCAACACGGCCCCTATACCTTCCCTCGAGGAATCACACTCCAAGGTGAAGGGTATGTCGAAATCTGGAAGAGCTAGAACTGGGCAGGTGCTCATGACTTCTTTCATTCTCTACATCGTGGTTTGGGCCTCATCATTGTTGGTCACTATAATTGCTTAATTAATTTCAAACAACCAAGTGAAACATAAATTATCAACCCAGGGAAGTCTTTTGTTTCAAAGATAGCTGCGCACTATATATGCTCAATTCCAAAAGCACTTAGTGTTGTAGTA